>PVKC010006984.1:0-30196 GCA_004027635.1 Crocidura indochinensis | reverse complement strand
TCACACCCGGCAGCGCTCAGGGGTTACTCCTGGCTCCATGCTCAGAAATTGCTCCTGGCAGGCACAGGGGACCATATGGGGCACCGGGATTCGAACCGATGACCTTTTGCATGAAAGGCAAACGCCTTACCTCCATGCTATCTCCCAGGCCCCAGAATTCTATATCTAATATGAAAAAAGAAAAGAATCTAAAGAGACAATGTGCAAATCAAGGTGAATAATTCATTAATAGACACTGTCAAGAAATGCTAAAGGATGCTCCTTAGGCAAAAAAATAATATCTATCAGAAGCATGGTTAGATTTTTTTTAATGGTAATGATAAGAACTTCAGTGAATGTCAATAAAATAAAATTTATTTCTCACTTATATAAGCTTTAAAAGACAATGATCATATATGGCAATGTAAAACCTGTAAGAGTAATTGTACAAAGGATATGTGATAAAATTAAGAGATATTAATATAAAGGCTTTAAAAAGTTATTTAAGATTGGCTTACACAGATTTGAAATATATATATATATAAGTTCCCAAGAAATGTTTGAAGTACATTAAAAGATATATAACTAATAATTCCATAAAGATAATAGTCATGCAAGTTTCTTGCTTTATAAAACACTGAGAAAAGACAAAAAATAAATAAGAAACAAAAAATAAGGTAGTTTGTATTTTAGTCCAACCATATCAGTAATAGTTTTGAGTGTTCCAAATTAATATATCACTTTAAATACAAGCACATGATGATAATAACTTGAGAGTTTGCCTCTTCATATGCATAGTTTGTATGCACTCAATTTATATCTCTATTATACTAGAAGGGATACATTATTTCATTACTTTAAAAATGAAGAACTATAACTTAAGGTTAAATGACATGTCCAATGTTTCTTCTCTGGTAAATGGAACAACTGAAATAAAACCTAAATTATGTATTTAAAAAGTCTGCACTATGATTTTACAATATTTTGTGATTTTTCTGAGTACATGCCTTGATAACTTATGAAAACTACATTTTGTTATGAAAAAGTAAGATATAAATAGCATGATCCCAATTTAAAATAGTTTCAATCTTATATTCCAACATTTTATATGTCTATCCCTTATTTATAACTTTTTAACTAACCAATTTGACTTTATCCATGTGATCTTAACTTCTCATACTCTCCAAATACTAATTCATATTGTAGTATTTCTTTTTCTGCTTCTTTCTGTTTTGAAAATAAACATTGGCTAGAACACCACATATCTGGTAATATCCAATTCTACAAACTTAACATGAGTATCAAATTTTTAAATGCCTTATCTATTACTTGTATAAATTTATAATCTAATGAGCTATCTAAAAATTTTATTTAAAGATGTAGCCAGGAACTGGAAGTAATTTTCTGGATGGTTGTGAATACTGCCACAAAAATTTATATAAGAATAAAAATCTCACTATTAAAGGATATTTTTATTTAAATAGTATAAAATTCTAAACTTTATAGTTTACAATTTTACATTAGGTATAATTTCCTGAATTGTCAGCAAAAAGAAAAAAAAAAGATCTGCATTCCTTACTCAGTGTCACAAGGTTGTATTTGGAAAGGAAGCCTTATAATTCATTTTAGCTCCAGATGGTTATTATAAAGAATACTAAAAGAACCATAAAGCAATTGGTCAATAAACTCATACAAATCAAAGAAAGGTATCTGGAATGATCTGGCTTTAAGAGCACACACCCTAATTATAAATACCAATATCAGTTTCAGCAATAAGTTAACAAGTATAAAATAGGACAGCTGTTGACTTTTAATCAGAAATGCTGATAGGTACTAGCTAAGAGAAATGAAAACTTGGAGATACAGTATCATCCAATTATCAATGGGGTCTACCTTGCATAACAGACTTTTACTACTCTCTACTTTAAAATTCCTCTAATGCCTATCTTCCAGTTTTGCTGATTAATTTCAGTGTCAAATGGTAAAACGTCTACTTGGCATTACTCTTTGGCCCCTAAAGCTACCATCATGCTCCATTTCATCTAACAGAATAACAAATTGGTGCAAAAGAGCAATAGACATTAACCTGATTTCTCTTCAGCTCAGATGGGAAAACTGATGAGCTGTTTCCTTTACTGTTTCAATACATAAACAAACACCGCATGTCTATCTGCTTCAGTTTCAACCTAGTATCTGTGATTGTGTAGGTACTTAAATTAAATTTTCTTTTCCATATGCCTCCATTTAATATTATAAAGTATCTTATGTTTATGAGTGTTTATTATCTGGAAAACACTGTTAAAGCATTTTAGAAAAACTACGTACTTAATATTTATAATTCTCTAAAGGGTTTTATAATTTACCTCTTTCATGGGTGATAGTAATAAAAACAAGAAACATTAAAAAAATCTCACAAGAGTACCCATATGGTATTGCTAAGTAGGTCTTAAATCCAAGTGTTCATATGGCATTTGAACTAAGATGGAATCAATGGGAACCAACACAATGAACAACACTCAGCTTGTTCAGTAAGTCACTAATATGAATAAAACTTAGAACATAAATAAGAAAAGGAAGAATCTAAGCAGAAAGACAATAATCAAGTCATGAGTAGAAAATCATAAACAATGTAAGACTGATAATGGCTAGCTATTTGAATGTGTTTAAGAGACCTCTCAGTTAGCTCAAGAGTTCTACAGACAACTCAGTGACTTAGAATGCCTGAAGCAGAAGATGGAGACTTTAATCCTTAACATGTGCCAGCATGATCCTAGCAACTCTATTCTTTGCACCTGGCAACTCCAATCTCTGTGATTCCTGGCTCCTCAAGAGGTTTCTGGCTGTGCTTCAGATGGGACCTCCTATGAATTATGAAACTAAATTATGTGTAAGCCTGAAACCCAGGAAGAATGACCTCCAGTAAGTGTGTGAACATCACAATGCTGCTGAGCATTAAAGTGCTGAGCACTTTAATTGGAATGTGTGTAAGCACCACAACTAGAAGAATTGCAAGCACTGTAACTACATATGTGTGCAACAAAACTTGCCATGTTGATATCCCGGTCATTGCAACAAAAGCAAAAGCAATGAAAGGGGGAAGAAGAAAATGTTTAAAATAGAACATGAGGTGATTAAAGTATTAGTGAGTGTTATAAGATAGTTTCTGCTATAAGTAAGATAAGGTATCTCAGGTCAAAGGTAATGTGAGTGTAAAGTTAGAATATACTACAATTGCATTTGAAATGATATTTTATGATGAGATGGATAAGTTCCAGGTATTGGTTTTAGTTTCTAGTGGAAAGCAGTATATTAAGTTAAGTGAGGATTAAAAAAAGGAGATTAACGCTATAATTTTAGGATGTATTACATGTTTCTATCCTGGTGGATATTTGTAACAGACATATGAAGATTTTTAATAAGGGTTCTATTTATTTGTGGATAAAAGAAAGAAGACAAAATAATGAGGGACCATAAATATAGAAAGAGAAATTAGACTATTAAGAGTTAAGAACATGGGGCCGGGCGGTGGCGCTGGAGGTAAGGTGCCTGCGCTAACCTAGGACGGACCGTGGTTCGATCCCCCGGTTCCCCATATGGTCCCCAATGCCTGCCAGGAGCGACTTCTGAGCGAATAGCCAGGAGTAACCCCTGAGCGTCACCGGGTGTGGCCCAAAAACCAAAAAAAAAAAAAAAAGAGTTAAGGACAGAAAATGAACAAGAGTGAGCAAAGAGACAGATTTAAGAACCTATGTTAAGTTCAAAGATAAAGATTACAGAATTTGAAAAAAATTTCAACAATGTCTAACAGAAAAGACAGGCTCTGTAAAAATAAATATTCAGAAGCATAACTGGATTTTATAATCAGTGGACCATTGATGACCTATCACAGGGAAGGCAATTTTACTCAAGAATTAGAGTGGAGTTACAGTCACAGATGACTAAACAGTAAATATAAAATGATATAAAATTCCAAGTCCAACTTCTTTGGTGGTTTTTATGAGGAGTTGGCATTTAAAAAAATAATCAACTGAAACTATAATTGCCAAAATTACAAATATGAATTGTTAAGGACTGAAGAAATAGTACAGTGGGTAGGACCATTGTCTTGCACAATTTGATCCTTGGCATAATATATGATTTTCTTATATCACTCCAGGAGTGATACCTAAGTGCAGAGCAAGGGACCATCCCTGAGTACTTCTAGATGTGACCCAAAACAAACAAACAAACAAACAAAATGGTGGGATTTTCTTTGTTTATTGGACACTACTATTGTGAGAACTCTTGAAGATGAGGAATTCAGAAATTCTAATAGGTTTCAGGAAAGTTTATTTTAAATTTCAATATATTTTATGTAAACACCTTGACTTGCATAGTTTCATGTTACATTTATTTCTGCCATTCAATGATTCAACATCAATTCCACCACCAGGATAAAATTCCATCCATCATTGTCCTCAATTTCCCAACAACCCCAAAGCCTGCCCCTTGGCAGATAAAGAATAATTCATTTTATATTGTTTGTTTAAAATAAGTGATAATTGAATTATCAAAAAATTGTGAAAATTATATATCACAATGGAATCATTAAGTCATTGTCTAAAGGTTTACTAAGCTTTTGTTTTTATTTATTTATTTATTTTTGGTTTTTGGGTCACACCCAGCAGTGCTCAGGGGTTACTCCTGGCTCCATGCTCAGAAATTGCTCCTGGCAGGCATGGGGGACCATATGGGGCACCGGGATTTGAACCAATGACCTTTTGCATGAAAGGCAAACGCCTTACCTCCATGCTATCTCCCGGGCCCCAAGCTTTTGTTTTTAGTTGATCATTCTGTTATTGATTTTGTTTGTTAACCTCAAGTATCTTTTTATACTGCTTCAAAATATAATTTTGTGCTTTCCTTGTGGGATGTTAGTGTTGAAAAATTTCGAGGTTTCTTACAGTCATGTATGGGGCTGCACAGGCCAGAAATTCCAAGTTCTTTGGCAAGGTGGCAGCTCTGGGGTATAGTTACAGATTTCAGAGTTTCCAGAAGTAAAAGAAGTTGAGTTCAGGGAGGCTGCTCTCACTCACCCTGGAGACCTCAGCCAAAATACTGTCATACCTGGAGTTTCTATCATTAAGATATCTGTACAGAAATCAGTAGTAAAGCAGTAAAGTTGAACCATTGGCATTGTGGTGATTATGGGTTTTAGGTACAACTGCAGAAGCTTAGGAAGCTAAGCCAACAAAGATTTGGCTGACTTCTTTCAAGAGTTCTTCTCCCAGTTTTCAGTTGCAAGACTGATGGACCCATGATTTTTCATGGCTTGGATAACATCTGTTTTTGAGAATAAAATGAATCTATAGAGCTGGCTTGTGAATAGACATGGCAGTGGCTGTGGAGCATTATTACCTTTTCTGAATTTTTATCTCAGGTGTAACTTTCCATTATCTATTGTAACTTCTTCAACTAGGAGTCTTTAATCCCTTGAAACTTATTGGAAGAGATGCTCTTCCTAGGGTCTCTAAAATTTGTCAGAGAGTAATTGATTTGGGTGTCTCCATCAGTGATCTCTGCACTGCACCTTTCAGAGTCCCTGAAGATCTCACCTGGCTTCAGACACAACCACTGAGGCATACTGAGCCTACCTTAAGGATCCATGCTTCTGGATCAGTAGATAAAAATTTAAAAAGTTCTTTTCAATAATTTGCTGGTCTTTTCTGACCAGTCCTTTCTGCTTGTCTTCATTTATACTGAAATCTGAGACTCTCAAGACAGATTTCTATAGAAAGTTGAGCTGAAACCAATTATTGTTTAGTATACTGGGAAGTCAAAGAGTGGGAAGGAGGCGGGATAAAGGTTAAGATTCAAGTTAGACAGGCACGTGGCATAGAAGAACCTCGGTTCTCATTAGATAATGTATCTGTTTTTGGCACACACCAAATTTAGAACCTTGAATGGCAGATTGGACAAGTTTATTTGGTTTGGTCTTGATTAACTATAATTTAATTACATTTTTGGGGTGACCATACTAGCTCAGGGATTACTCCTTTCTCTGTGCTCAGGGATCACTTCAGTCTATAATAGTGGGAGAGGGGATATATGCAATACTAATGATCAAATTATGGTGTCCTGCATACAAAACAAGCACTTTATTGACGGTAAAGTCTCTGGCCTAACTTCTGCTAATGTATTTTAAAACTAGATAAGAAAAGTTATATTATTAGAGCTCTTTCTCTTTTAAAAAAATTGCAATGGAGCCAGAAAGATGGCTCAATGAATTGAATACATGATTTACATCCAGGAACTCTGGTTTCCATTCTGGTTTCAGAACAGCATATGGCCCCACAAGCTCTTTCAGGAACAAACCCAGAGCACAGAACTGAAAGTAATTCCTGAGCACTACTGGGCATGTCCTAAACACAAGCAAAATATCTTGATACTGTTTAAACCATAGTGGGCTTTGTGAACCTTGCAACTCTTTCAAAATTATTGGAGAAAAGTTGTTTTTATTTACCCTTAATAGTGTTTCTAAATATGGGTTACATCTTATCTTTTTTCCACAAAAGTACTCTTTTCCACCATTAAGAACTGGAGTAAATAGATTATTATGCAGCTAGAAGAAAAGAGAAATCATGCAGGACTATATAATAAATAAAGTATTAGAGGCGGCGAGGTGGTGCTAGAGGGGCCTTGCAAGCGCTAGCCAAGGTCGGCGTCCCATATGGTTCCCCCAACCCAGGGGCAATTTCTGAGTGCTTAGCCAGGAGTAACCCCTGAGAATGAAAAAACAAAAATAAATAATTAAATATTAATATTTGTGAAATGGAGAGAGAGAAACTAAGAAACCAGTGGTCCTCAAATTACAACCCGGGGGCCACATACTGTATTTGTTCCCATTTCGTTTCTTCACTTCAAAATAAGATATATGCAGTGTGCATAGGAATTTGTTTGTAGTTTTTGTTTTTACTATAGTCCGGCCTCCAATGATCTGAGGGACAGTGAACTGGCCCCCTGTTTAAAAAGTTTGAGGATCCCTGGACCAGTAAAGATCAAAGACAAGGGGCCTGAGTGGTAGTACTATGGGTAGGCTGGGATAGAATACTTGCCTTACATGTAGCTTCTTGGGTTTCCATCTATGGCATCCCATGTATTTCCCCAAGCAAGCCAATTGTGATTCCTGAGTGCAGAGCAAGGAGTAATTCTTGAACTCTGCTGGGTAAGGAAAAAGCCAAACAAGCAAATAAACAAACCAAAAAAGTGAGCAATGACAAGCTCTTGGCCTTTGATTACAAATTTGGTTAAAAAACTGTGTGTAGCAGAAGAGGGAGAGTGGGAGAGAGTTGAAAGGAATGATGATCAAATTAGTGGCAACATAAGGAGAGTTGTGGAAAATCATGGACACTTTGGTGGTAGGGTATGGTAATTCTATAAACATGAACACTACTGAATCATGTTACATAAACTATAATTAGAAGTTAAAAAAGATTTGAAGCTTCTTTCTTGTGACTCACTTTGCCAGGAATTCTGTCTTCACTTATATTTAATTTGGGTTCAATTTTGAAAAACAAATGTTGTGTTTCCTTCTTTTGGAATTTTTAGCTTCTTGAAATCTGTAGCTTTTACTGCAAGTAAAGAAACCTAGTTTACACCTCTTCTCTTGTGCTTCTTTGCTTTACTCTTTGTAGGCATGATGTTCCCAGTACTCTCTGGCTGCTATTTAAGGACCACTTATTAACCACATAAACCTTAGATTTTTCTATAGATAACAATTTCAGGTACTGTTTCTGCATGTCTGAGGGTTGAATTCTAGTATCCTAAGTTCAAAGAGTACCATTACCAAAAAACCCATTTGTACCATTTGAACCTTTTGTTTGGGAAAGTGATTTGTTCTTGCTTATATATGATTACCACTTAAGAATTTCTTAGGTTCACTTTTTCCAGTGTTTCTGGAAAAAGGCAGCTGTGCACATTAAAGAGGCCAAAAGAATATCAATGTCTCGAGAAAAAAATTTAGTTTCCTTAAAAGAAAAAAAAAATATATATATATATATATATATATAGTACTGAAGATATTTGAAGACTTCAATTTATAATAAAAATGGAAAAAAATCAGTATTTAATTTCTTCCTGGAAACCTATTTCCAGCTGAGGAAATGCATAGAACAGAACTGAACAAAGCAAATCTTCCATGAGCGAGCACAAAGGCTCAGCTCTGCATGAGGGACAATCAGCAATTAAATCAAATACCTATACAAAAATGACACCCCCAGCTGCAGAGTAAAATTTGAATTTTTTTCTGATTAGTATTTCTGGCTCACCTCTTTCCATTTATTTCAGATCATTATAATTTTACTGTGAATCTACTTATTAAAAGAGAGTTAACATGTGACATTCTATTTCAAAAAATTTAACAAGGTTTCTTTATTTTTTTTTCACATTAACATTATTTCCTTCCATACCATGTCTGGGTTTATCGTCTGAATCAGGAAAACAAATGCCATCTCTTTCCAGGGAAACAACAAAAATAGAATGATTGATATTACTTGGCACCTACTGTGCTGAATGCCTGAAGTGTAAGTCTGTGGATCAAAGGCAGACCCGGGAAGGCTGATAATTTGTATACTGAGTTCATAACAGACAGCCATTGTTCCGAGGCAAACAGATAGGATGTGTGTGTTCTGCAGCTTAAATACAGCAGAACACAATCTGCACAAGGATTAAACAACGTCTTTTTCCCCCTCCATTGTGATTTCTGAACATAGCAAGGCCCTTCTCACAAAAGTAACATCTAAGCATGTGCTTCAATCATGAGCACTCAGATTTTCATGTCTGTTTCTGCAGATAAAATGGTGAGCCCTGGATAATAGACAGATGCAAAATGTTTTAATGATATGGGCACATATATGGCTTACGTTTCTACTTAATCTATCATCTGCATTTATGAATGGGATATATTCAAATTGAAAGGAACAAATGGATAATAAGTGTCTTAATTGTTTTCAATGAAAGTGAAGTGTATAAAAAGAAATTGAAAGCCCTTCAATGTATGTAAAACATTTGTCTGAATGCCATTTCACTAACATTACATAAGCTATATATACGAGTAGAGAGCTGCTACTGAATTCTAATGAATTCACTAATGTAAAAAAAAATATATTGTAAACAACCAGGACCGTGTTTGGGTTAGGGTTCTACACTTTTCATAACTGATTTAAAAATATTTTTGACTTGTTTATAAAGGATATAGACTCTTACCTTAAAACTTTTACCACTAATAGTATAAACCATCATATTTTTGCCTGTCTAGGTCAGAAAGTAGCAGAGGAAAAGGCCATTTCATAATGAATTAGGGAGAAGTGTGTTTATGAATGTGTATATAAGTTATTTGGTGTTTTTGAACATAAACTTGTGAAGGTAAAGGAAACTTGGCTGAAATATTAATAACTTTCAATACCTTGTTGAAAACTTCCCATGATAGGCAATGGCATATTTAGAAATAAATACCTATTATGATTCTCCAATTTGTCAATCAGTGGCAGAAAAAAAATAAATTCCAGAATGTTTAGTTGTACATACATTCTACAAAAGGAAGCAAGTGATTTATTGTTTTCTGATGCTCTTTGAAAAGGAAAAAAAATCCAGAAGAAAAGCAATGGCATAGAAATTTGAAATATATTTTAAGAATATATCTAGCCATTTTCCCTGTCATTAATTATAACACTACTCTTGGATTATCTAACATTTTAAATTCTTTGAAATTCCAGTAACATCATATAGATATAAATGCATATAGGAATGTATCTAATATATACCTCTTCCTTCAATAGTAATCTCAAGCTCATCAACAAGATTTTCCCTATATTTTCAATAATTTCCACAATCTTTTGCTTTGTGTTTTTCTGGGATTTTATTTGAGCCATACCAGGTCGTGTTCTGACTCTGTGCTCAGAGATCACTCCTAGTGATGCTCAGAGAAGCCTGTGTGATGCCAAGAAACAAAGTAGGGTTTGATTGTTTGTGTATAAGTCACATATCTTAACCCCTGACCTATCTCTCTAGCCCCACTTTCTACAGTTGTTTCAAGCAACACAGGATTGTTGAGAGTTTTCCACAGATCACAGATACACTGATTCTAGTCTTGAGAACATGGCCCCAATCATTTCATTTTTCAGAAGCATTCTGTTCACCTCTAGCACTTTTGTTTCACTCTAACTCAGTGCTGAAACTTTAAAACATAATAACTTTATAGAAATATCTCATTCTCCTTGGTTGATCTCTTGACTACAGCTCTTAAACCATTTTAATGACCTGTTAATGAGGTCTTATCCCATTAATTTCCAAACACTTTATTGACAGAGATATGTCTTTCCTGAGATATCCTCAGGAAGTGTCCGGAACAATGTCAGAAGTAGTTTCTCAATAAGTTGATTGCAAAATAAACTTTCCTTTCTCCCATCAATATAGTAAATATAGGCCTATTAGATATGTAGAATGATTGAAGTTTAATTAAAAGAATATCTCAGCTTTACAGAGATTGAAATTCCAAGAAAACTTTCACATGTGTTCTTTCAAGCAGATATTCTTTGAGGTAGATTGATCCTCCTCTGTATCATGGAGATAATATTGTCATTCATTCATGGCAGTTGCATATTAAGTAAATGAGATGACCCTTGTTAAGTACACATTAAAGTTCTTTCCATATTTGTGTTAAGTTGTTGTTATTTTTCCCTGTCCCTCTATAAATTACTGTTATTTCAAACACATACTTTTACAAATTCTTACTAAGGTTTTCTTTCATGCATTTTTGTTGTCAAGACATTTGAACCGAATGTCAAGCTTAAGTCTTTCAATTACTTTAATTTTTTTAAGGAAAAAATATATTAGGATACCTAAACCTGAGACTTGTAGTAGTGTCTAGACTTGTAAAAACAGGAATGTTTGATTGCTCTAAATATTTAGACTAGTAAAAAAAATGCCAATGGTAATCATGATTAATGTTTTTAAATAACAGGGCTTTGTGTAAAAATATAACTTATATTGCATAATAAATACCTGGGTATATGGAAATGAAAGGAGAAAAGTTGGGTGATTACCAAGTGAGATTAGTCTCTAGAAAATACCTATAAATATAGATCGTATTACTCTTTTTTGAAATATTAAAAAATAATATAAAGGAAATCATCCTACTTCATTTGTTGAAATTTTAATTTATTTGCAATAAAATAGTAAATAATTTTAGCATCTAAAAAGAAAATTATTTTCTAAGAAAGGCCTAAAAAAGAAAACTATAGTGTAATAAAACCTAAAATATTGCATTAAAATTTATAAGGAAAATATAAATCAAGGATTGATCATGTTTCTTTTTATTATCCCTCATTTGTATTGAGCTAGTTCATATTACAATACTAAAAATAATAGTTTTATACCTAGAATGAATGAGCATAAATTTTTGAGGGGTGGAGGGGTGTTGGGCCATACCAGGCAATGCTTAGGATTTACTCCTGGTTCTGCACCCAGTTATCATTCCTTGAAGTTAAGGGATCATATCAGATGATGTAGATAGAACCCAGGTTAGCCACATGTAAGACAAGCACACTACCCACACTACTATCTCTGCTGCCCCAGAAAAGATCATATTTAAACAAATCCCCAAATCACTATGATGCTGAGAAATATGATGCATTGTGCTTTATTACTAAATGATAACTAATTGCCACAGGACAAAAAAAAATACTAAAACTTTTTAAAGCAGCATTTTATCTCCTCTGAGAATTTATATCATTCTGAACTTTATTTCTGCCTTCCTTGCAACTTCCAATTTTAAATTCTATCAACAGGCGTAGCCTACGTAACATACAATTCAGATGGCAGTGTGTGTATCTTTTTATTTGTTTTGGCCGACATCTCATCTCTCTTAAGAAGACTTGGGTAACATGAAAATCCATAAAATAATAGTTGTTTAGAAATATTTCATTTCTTACTTAGTCAAGGTTTGGAATTCAACCTTCTAGGGAACAAACATTCCATAGATTTATGCCTTTTGGAGTGTGCTACTTCTGTTATTTAGAGAAATAGAGGTTTCTAGGGAAATTCAAATCTTAGAGTAGTATTTTGAGTCTTCTCTCTAAAACCTTTGTATGCTTAGGTTTCAATGACTTTGTAAATCCTTCTGTTAGGTTATTTTCTAGCCATCAGTATAGAAGTCCCATGAGTATATGCAGTTCTATTTAGGAGTCTCAAAAGAGTGATTATAATTAAATCTCTTTTAATCCAGCTCAATAAAGCACATAAAATACAACTGGGAGTGATATTATATAGATAAATCCTGAACTTGTTTTGATTTTTATTCAAACTTCTGTGTTTAACTATTATTGCTAGCAAATTGCCACGTATCAAACACCCATCTCATCTTCTAGATACACCATCTTTCCAGGAGGTAGAAAATAGATCTTTTAAACTGAGATGGAGTTTGACCTGTTCAATCTTGATTTGCCATTTTAAAAATATACATACACAGTATTTAAACTAGTTCTCAACCACCCAGTCTGCCCTATTACATTGGTATTGAGTTAATTTAGAAGTGTTTCTGTGATACAGTGAAAAGGTATAAAAACTGCTCAATTTTAAGAACAAAATATTTGTGCTCTTGATTAAGATGGGTAATGAACAGGCATGAGTTATGCTCAGGGACTTTTCTTTGTGTGAAGAAGGAAAATAAATTTTTCTATTGGCACCAGGATAAAGGTTGTAAAAATAAAAGCAATAAAGATGATAAAGCATCTCTCTGAACCAATTTAAAGAAAGTCATCATTATCAACAAAGGGATTATATCCTTAAACTGAAGAATTTTTTTCATAAAAGACTTTAAAATATATATTCTGAGCACAAGCAGTGCTGCTTTGAAAAACAATTGAAAAAGTACAGCTGAAAACTGGGACTATCGAAAAAGATCTTTGCTCATACACTACTTCATTATATCCTGAGGCTTTGAGGCTGTCTTCCAATCTAAGAATTTTTTTTAATAGCCGAACCAACTGTATTTACACTTACTGACTTAAGAGATAAGTTTGTTGGGGGCCGGGCAGTGGCCTTGCCTGTGCTAACCTAGGACGGACCACAGTTCGATCCCCCGGTTCCCCATATGGTCCCTTCTGAGCGAATAGCCAGGAGTAACCCCTGAGCATCACTGGGTGTGACCCCCCCCAAAAAAAAACAAACAAACAAAAAGAGATAAGTTTGTTATTAGATTTAGTGTAATTCGGTATTTATTTATTTTTTAATATTAATCACTTTGTCCTTTTGTTTTAGTTACTTATTTTAAAATGACTATTTGGAGGAAACAGATTTCATCTTTAAATTTTGTAGAGCTGCTGTTTATTAACCTTAACAATGATTTGAAGATTCTCTCTTTTTCTTTTTCAATTTTACAATGTATATCACCTGTTTGCTTTAAAAGAAGTAAACTGGGGCTTACTTGCATTTTCAAGCCCACGTTTTCTCTTAAATATGTATCTCTTTCAAGGCTGGAGCAATAGCGCAGCAGTAGAGCGCTTGTCTTTCCCGCGGCTGATCCAGGATGGACCTGCGTTCAATCCCTGGCGTCCCATATGGTCTTCCAAGCCAGGAGCGATTTCTGAGTGCATAGCCAGGAGTAGCCCTGAGGATCACTGGGTGTGGCCTCCCCTCTCCCTCCATAAAAACCATGTATCTCCTTCATCTTTCCTCTGTTTTTTCCATTCTGAGAAAGCCCCTGATATGTGTGTGTTCATTTCTCAGTTTCTTTCCCCTTACATCTTTCAGATTTCTTTCAATTAAAATGTTATTTTTTTCATCAAGTAAATAAGTAAACTTGAACATTCACATAGTTTCCTACTTTATTTTTCTACCTGATAGGTTCTTATTAACGTAATTTGTGATGGATCTTTTTTATACTTGGGAATAACTAATTTAAGCATATATTTCATGGTCCCCAAAAGATAGTACAGGATGTCAGGCATTTGCTTCATATGTGGCTGAATCCAATTTAAATGTTATCACTACATGTTGTTCTGGAGGACTGCCAAGACAGTTGAGCACAGAGAGCCAGAAGGATCACTCAGAAATTCAAGATGTGATCCTAGCACAAACCATAACAAAACAAAGAAACCAAACTACATAGTTTGGTTACTTTGTCTGCTTTAGGAATATTCATTACTTTTCACTACGAAAACAAAAACAAAAGCAAACTAGAAATTTGGCAACCATTCTCTTAAGACTATCCTATAATGAGTATAGGTAAGCCCTTGATTATTAACAGCAATGGAAATTCAATGCAATAAAGAAATCACTAAATGTTTGTATCCTTTGCATTTTTATTGCTAAATTCAGTAAGCTCATTTTGTCCTTGAACTAGCTCCTTTTATGACCCCCAAGACAGTATATTATATAGTCATTTGCATATTAGAATACATTATTAGTCAGTAATGTACCTCATCTGTGCTCTTTTTCCTCACCTATCATGTCCATTTCTAAAATTAAAAATTGGAATTTTTAATTCCACAGTTGGTAGAGTGCTAGCTATGCACGCAGCTGACCTGGGTTCGATCCCCAATATCTCATGTGGTCTTCTGAACCTGCCAGGAGAGATTCCTTAGCACAGAGCTGGGAGTAACCCCAGAGCACCGCCAGGTGGGGAGGGAGTGAGAGGGAGGGTAAGGGAGAAAGGGAGGAAGGAAGGAAGAGAGGAAGGAAGGAAGGTGAGAGAGAAGGAGAGAAAGAAAGAGGAAAGGAAGGAAGGAGGGAGTGGAGGGAGGGAAGAAGGGAAAGGAGGAGGGAGGGAGAGGAGGGAAGGAAGAAGGGAGGAAAAATGGAAGACTGTCAAGACAGTTGAGCACAGAGCAGGGAGGAGAGAGAGAGGGGAGGGATGGAGGGAAGGAAGGAGAGAGGGAGGAAAGAGGGGAAGGAATGAGGGAAGAATGGATGGAGGGAGGGAAAGAGGAAAGGAAGGAAGGAAGGAAGGAAGGAAGGAAGGAAGGAAGGAAGGAAGGAAAGAAGGAAGGAAGGAAGGAAGAAGGTAAGTAGAGAAAGTAGGAATGATGGAGGGGGAAGAGGGATGAAGAGAAGGGGGATGAAGGGAAGGAAAAAGGTAGGGAAGGAAGAAAGGAGGGAGGGAGGGAGGAAAGGAAGGAAGGTGGGAAGAAGTTAAGGAAGGAAAGAGGGAGGGAGAAAAGGAAGCAAGGAGATAGGGAGGGAAGGAGGGAAAGAAGGAAGAAAGGAGGGAAGGAAGAAAGGAAAGATGAAGGGAGGGAGGGAAGGAAAGAGGGAAGAACAGAAGGAGGGAAGGAAAGAGGGAAGAACGGAAGGAGGGAAGGAATGGATAGAAGGAAGGAAGGAAGAAATGAGGGAGGGAAGAAGGAATTGGAATTAAAAATTAACATTTCTGTGTTTCACACTAGCCATCTCACAAATTATGAATATTGCTGATGCAAAACTAATCATAATTAACTTGGGAAGTTCATCACCACAGCATAAATGCCACAATTTTATAGCTTTGGCAAAAAATAAGGTCAGGGACAAGGAGTTGAATATGATGAGAACAAGAAAAAGGAATACAAGCAGGGGGTGGAGATGGGGGGCATTTGTGATATAGGAAGGTTGCACTGATGAAGGAGGTGTTCTTTTTAATACTGAAACTCACCTACAATCATATATGTAATTTTGATGCTTAAATAAAGAAAAAATAAATAGAATTAAAAAAATTATGAGTTCCTTTGGTAATTCCTTTTAATTAGTACACTGTACTTTCAGTTCTGGTAATTTTCTTATATTAAAATTTGCTTTCCTTGAGGCCAGAGCAATAGCGCAACAGTGGGGTGATTGCCTTACACGCGGCTGACCAAGGACAGTTTGATCCTCAGTTTGACCCCTGGCATCAGGCTGACCTCAGTTTGATCCCTGGCATCCCATATGGTCCCCCAAGCCAGGAGCAATTTCTGAATGCAGAGCCAGGAGTAACCCCTGAGTGTTACCGGGTGTGGCCATAAAAATTGCTTTTCTCTTATTTTGGAAAGTATATTAATTATTTAATTATATATATTAATGATGTACTTGACAGTGAGCTTTTTCCCCCTATAAACTTAAGAATTGGGGGGGAGGGGATAATGGAATAGTTACTGAATAGAAAACTAGAGGCCTGAGCAATAGCACAGCCAGAAGGGCATTTGTTTCGAAAAAGTCTGACCTAGCCTCAATCCCCTATATTCCACATTGTTCCCTCCCCACCCACCAGGAGTGATTTCTGAGTGCAGAGCCAGGAGTAACCTTCAGCTCAGCCAGGTATGGCTCAAGAACAATAACAACAACAAAAATACCCAAAAAGAAAACAGACAAACAAAAAGGGAAACTAGTGATGTCTGCCACAGCTGACATAATTCTAGGTATCCACAGAATGTTTGTCTTTAGTATTATTCTTCTGGATTTGACACCTATGCTAATAGTTTTCTGGTATATAATAAAGCTGTTTTTCCCTGTAATTGAAGATGATCTCTCTTTTTATTTTATCTTGTTATTAATGTATTGGTAAATGTTAAAGATAATAGAAAGAGGGACCCGGGAGATAGCATGGAGGTAAGACGTTTGCCTTTCATGCAAAAGGTCATCGGTTCGAATCCCGGTGCCCCATATGGTCCCCCGTGCCTGCCAGGAGCAATTTTTGAGCATGGAGCCAGGAGTGACCCCTGAGCACTGCCGGGTGTGACCCAAAAACCAAAAAAAAAAAAAAAAGATAATAGAAAGAAGAAACAACTAGATTCTTCTATCCATCAAATTATAGATAAAGGACTGGATATTGTGCAAGAGATAATAAACTGGATAAATATCAATGCCCTAAGGAAAAACACCAGCAAACATTTTCTTGGAAAGTTAGGAATGCTTCCTAAGTTGAATATTGTCTCTTTTTCAGTCTCAGAGAGAAAAGTAACACTAAGTGTAAACTAAAAATTAAGACAAAGAAGAAAGAAAAGTGAGTCAAATAATTATCTTTACATTTCTTTCCAATGAAACACTCATAAAATTTAAATATTGAGTACACTTAAATATTCCTTACACATAGGTCAAATCAATATGAACTAAAGAACTGATATCAGATGTGAAACCATTAAGTACATGCAGAGAAACATAGGCAGAACTCTCCATGACACAAATCTAAATGTACCTTCCAAGATGAAACACTGCTGAGCAAGCAAATAGAAACAAATATGCACAAATAAATTAAGAAGCATCTACACTTCAAGGAAAATATGATCAGGGTAGTAAGACCACCCATGAAATGAGGAAATTATTAACCAATACCTATCTAATGAGGGGTTAATATCTAAGATATATAAAGCACTAGTAGAGCTTACCATGAAAAAACTCAAACCCAATCAAAAAATGGGAAAAAGTGATGAATAAAATTTTTCTCAGAGAATAATTATAGATGATCAAAAGGCACACAAAAAAGTGTTCAAAATCATTAATCGTCAGAGATATGCAAATCAAGGCAATGCAGTATCACCTCATACAACAGAGACTGGCACATATAAAGATGAAAAAGAACAACCAGTGCTGGTGCTGATTCAGAGAGAAAGGGACTCTTATTTACTACTGGTGAGAAGAGCAACTGGTCCAACCTGTTTAGAAACTATATGAGCTTTCCTCAAAAAATTAGAACGTGTGCAATACTTCTTCCAGGAATATCACCTAGGGGCCAAAAAGCACAATGCAGAAAAGGCATCTGCACATCTTTATTCATTGTAGCACTACTCACAATAGCCAGAGTATGAACATAACCCAGTGCCCATGAACATATGAGTGGATAAAGATACTATAGTATATCTTCTCAAAGCAATACTGAACAGCTCTCAATAAAAATAAAGTTATGAAATTTGCTTATACATGAATGCATCTGAAAAGTGTTATGGTGAGCCAAATAAGTCAGAGGAAGGGGATAAACATTGAGTGATTACAGTCACTAGTAGTAAGTATACATGTATAGATAGTAGGTAGGTAGGTAGATAGATAGATAGATAGATAGATAGATAGATAGATAGATAGATAGATAGATCGATAGATAGATAGATAGATAGATAGATAGATAGATAGATAGATAGATAGTATGGTGATAATATCCAAAGACAATAGAGAAAAGGAGGATCAGTCTATGGTAGTAAACTTGCCATAAAGAAGGGTATAGTGCAGGTAGGGTGGAAAAGGAAGTACTATGGCAAATATAGTTGGAAATGATTACACTGGACAAGAATTGGGTGCTACAAGAAGGTAAAGTGATGTGAATAAAATCCCTTCGGGTTGCAGTATTGCAAACCATGGTGCCTAAAGGAAATAGAAATAAGAGAGAGGGAAAGGAGCGATCGAACAAGAGCGAAAGAGAGAGAAATTGATGGTGGAAAATGAACACTGGTGAAAGAATAGATGCTGGCACATTGTATGGTTGAAATTCAAATATAAAAACATCTTAATTCTATATCTCACAGTCATTTAATTAAAATGATAAAATAAAATAACAATCAAAAATTCCTTACACTATATTTGTTTTGTCTTCCTCCTGTTGTTCTATAAGGACATCTAAGAGACTGTTTTAGGATAAAATATCTTTATGTTTTTATTTTGTTTTTTGTTTTCTTTTTTTTTTTTTTTTGGTCACACCTGGTGATGCTCAGGGGTTATTTCTGGCTATGCACTTTTAAATCGCTCCTGGCTTGGGGGACCATATGGGAAGCCGGGGGATCAAACCTTGGTCTGTTCTAGGTCAGATACTTGCAAGGTAAAAGCCCTACAGCTGCACCATTCCAACGCCCCATCTTTATGTTTTTTTGGGAGGAGGATCACACCTGATAGTGTTCAGGAATTACTCTTGGTTCTGTGCTCAAGGATTACCCCTGGTGGTGTGCAGGGGATTTTATGGTATTCTGGGGATTTTATTCAAGTTGGCCTCATGCAAGACAAGCACCCTGCCTTCAGTATTGTCTTTTCATGCTATCTCTTATTTATATGATTTGTAACCACTTTTGATGTTGAGATTTAAGGGTAATGATGATGTCTTTTTTACAACCTTCCCTAGGCCAAATTCCATTATACTTTACTCAAGGGAAAATAGCATTGCATTTCAAACAAAGGGATGTGTTCCTATCTAAAAAGGTTAGAGAACATACATCACCCAAGCAGGTTTTCCAAACAAAGAAGCTTTAAGCAGGCCTGTTCCTTCCTTTCAAATAAACAAAACAGGTATTTTAAAGGAAAGATGCAATGACTCTCATCTAACCTGGTTTAGAGAAAGGGCTACAGTCCCACTACATTGCTTCTCAACAACAAAATAAGTCACTAATTAATCACTAATAAAACAATCATTTTTAAAATAGCTGGTGTATCTAAAGCAATATAGAGATTTTATGCAATGTTCATAAAAATCCCAATGTAATATTCAGTCATAGGACATAAAATCCTATACTTTTATGTAGAATTGGCAAAAGACCTTGAAGAGCTTGTAATCCTGAGAAAGGAAAAATACAAAATTGAATTATCACATTTCTTGACTTTCATCTGGACTACAATCACCTGATAATTGAAACAGTGTGGAACTAGAATAAAACAGTCATAGAGATCAGTAGCAGTTTGGAAAACCCAGATATAAGCTTACTTCTAAATGTACAACTAATTTATAACAAAATATCTAAGAACATATAAGAAGAAACAGAAGAGATACTTTCAAAATAAGTGATGCAGGGAAAACTGAACAAATGTTTTCATAATAAAATATGACCACCCTTTTACACTATACACTACACACACACACACACACACACACACACACACACACACACACACACCACACATTCATATACATGCACACTGAGAACAATACCAGAAATAACTCCCAAACACTGCTAGATATAATCTCAATCTCCCATCCCCAAGAGGGAAAAAAGGCCACAATGAAGTTCTTGATGATAGACCACATAAGTGTCAAGTCATAATAATTTCGATTTCAAATTCAACCATAAATGTAATCTAAGACCAATCAATCAAGATTTTTCTGAGTAATACAAATGAGGTAATTTGTCTCTACTCACTTTTATCAACAATTTTTTTATCAAACTGCCCTATTTGTCAATCATTTAATAAATCCAATTAGATCTCTAAGTTTGTAAATTTTTTATAATTTTTATTGAGATCAATGTGAATTACAAGGCTTTTGCAGTTATATTTAAGGTACATAGTGACAGTGGATTAGGACAATTCCCAACACAAGTGTTGACCTCCTTTCACCACTGTTCCCAGCATGTATATCATCCCTCCACCCTTGGTCCCCTGGCCTGCTAGTGTAACAGATCACTTTCATTATAGCTTGTTGATTTTTATCGTATTTGATTTTGGGTTGGGTATTTAGGTCTGATCATTTTTTATTTCCATTCAATGTTCATGAGACTGCTTTGCCTCTGATACCATCCACTTCTTTTTCTCCTCAATTGGTAGGAAGACATAGAAATATGATCCAGAACAAAATGATTCATAGTCTATAGTTTTGTTAAAAAAAAAAAAGGAAGAAGAAGAAAACGGGCAAGAGCCCTTGACTAAAAGCTATAAATATAAATTTAAAAGAAGAAAGAAAATGAATAAAAGGGGGACTGTTGTGGCAAGATTGTTGTGGGTTTTTTTCATTGCCTAGGCATAGTAAATACTGGGGAAATTAAAAAGGTTATTCCCTTGACCTAAGAGATACAGGCTGTCTCCACCCTTGAAGCATACTGTCATGAGACCAACTACAGGTTTCCGACATGTTCATTATTGAACCCTTAGGTCTTTCTTTATGGTGCCAAGAAATGTTATGCTCAGTTCTGGTTGTCAAAATAAGTCCTCTGTAATTAAAGATCTTGGTTTTTACACAGATCCTAGGACTGAGTCTAGGATAGTCTTTATGATTCCAGAAGCTCTGCTCAGTCACAATAGTTGTAGTGAATCTTCTGTAATTAGTGATCTTGGTTTTTGCACAGATCAAAGGACAGAGTGTCTTCTGATATCTTCCTAATGATGAAATAGGACAACCTGCCCTTAGACCAAGTTGTTGAAGTTTCCTTACCATCAGGATGTCATATGAGCCTACTCTGGTGCAAGTTGGTGCCTCCTGGGGGAATTTGATTCCTGGTGCTGCTAGAGGGAAATGTGCCAGTTCTGAGGTTGGGATCCTGGATTCGGTGTTGGACAGTCCAATCTCATAAGGTCTAAATCAAGTCCCCATGACAAATGTTCAGGGTGGAAGGCGCCCCTGTATTATAAAATGTATAGGTTCTTATCGCTAGTAGATAAGAACTTGTTTCTAGACATAAAATGTCCCCATTTTAGTGAGCCTATGATAAAAGGAACAATTCCATATTATATTGTTGGTGCATTGTGGGTAAAAATGACAAGCTATACTATCTCTGTGTCCTGGTTTTGACCTGAGTTTTTTTCCTAAGCAAGATTTTTCTATTAGAATTTTGTACTAAGCAAGAAAGCAAGAAAGCAAAAAAAAAAAAAAGATGGAGGAGGCTTCTTTTACATTTGGAAATAACTACACTACAAACACACTGAGAGGTGTAATTATTAAGAAATTAAACAATTAAACATACAAAGAAAATATAGATATACCCATTAAGTTTTTGAGATAGTCTTGGGGGTGGGGGGTGAGATCCAGAGCACATTTCATTCCACACCATGGTTTTATTGAGTCTGAGAAATGATTTTCAGAAAGGAATCAGGTAGTGTCTTCGAGTTGGGGGTTCTTCTGGAGTTGAATCTTAGTAGCATACAACAATTCACACTGAGGGCGTGTGTGTGAGAAAAAGGCCCCATAGAATGAGTCAACAAGATTGGTGGTTGCAGCTTTTTGCCAAGATAAGATATGTGGGATTGAGAGGGTATCCTTTCACTTTGAGAGGTGGGTGGCAGATTACTGGTGCAGTGGGGGATGGTCTTGGTTCCTAAAAATTTAAGAACTGAGAGTAAAGAGGATTAAATAGGGAGATACATTTGTAAATTTTTTAAACTATATCAAGGTCTTTAAATTTAGCCTTAGATCCCTCTGTATGTGTTATATTTACTAGTAAGGATAATAAAAACAAAAACAAACAGAATCACATAAAGTAAAAAAAACTTGTTTAGGGTTGTTGGGGACATTGAGTCTGTGTTTGAGTAACCCCGGCTGGTGCTCAGGGACCAATAATTAGTGCTGTGATTACAAAATAGATTGTGGCCACGATAGCCATCTACAAAGCAAGGACCATATTCCCTATACTACCTCTTTTGCCCAATAAAGCTTACTGTGTACCACAAAGAAACCACTAAAATAAAACGAAAAGGTTAATGCAGGAAAAAGTCTTGCCTGGGATAAAAGTGCAGGCCAAAATCAGGGCACAGAGATTGTGTAGCCTGACGTTCTTACCCCCAAATGTATCAGCAATATGACATGGAACCATTCCTTTTTGCAAAGGCATACTAAAAAAGGGGGAAATCTTATGTATGGAAACAAGCTCTTTATCTACTAGGAATAAAAACCCATACATTTTATAATACTATAATACAGCAGAGCCTCCCACCTTGAACATGTGTTATGTAGACCCAATTTAGATTAGATTAGATTAGATTAGATAAAAGACAATTCAGATCAGACAGCAAGTGTCAATCCCAACTCCTAGATCCCAGACATAGAAAGGACACAGTTCCTTGTGTCCCTGTTCCCTGACCAGGAACCAAACTACCCCCGGGAAATTCCTGATATTGCTCTAGCATCAACTTGCGCCAGTTTTGATATGACATCCTGACAACGAGGAAACGGCCACAACTAGCAGGTTGTCCTATTTAATCACCTAACAGTAAGATGAAATCAGAAGGCACGTCATCTTTTGATCTGTGCAAAAACCAAGATCGCTAACTACAGAATACTGACCTTGACAACCATAACTGGGCAGAACTAATCCTGGGACTAATAAGAAAGACCCTAGTCTAGGCTTAGGCCTAAGCTTTGTAAATAACCACGATCTCTGAATCCAGCAGTCTGACTTTGACAACTGTGACAGAGCAGATCTTCTGGAAACATAATGAAGGGGGACTCTATCCTAAGCTCGTCCTACGATCTATGCAAAAACCAAGATAACCAATTACAGAAGACTGATTACACCAACAGTGGTGAAACAGAACTGTTAGAACGGTAAAGAAAGATGCTATCCCAGGCTTCATCCTATGACTTGTGCAAATGCCAAAATCTCTAGTTAGAGGCCTTATTCTGTCACCACAACTGAGCTGAAAGTTTCCTGGCACCATAAAAATTCCTTAAGGTGTGAAAAGGAGCATATACGAAGCCTGTAGTTATTCCCATGATAGTATGCTTCAAGGGTGGAGAAACCCTGTATCTTTTAGGCCAAGGGAATTCCCTTTCAAAATTCCCCAATATTTACTTTGCCTATACAAAAAAAAAACAAAAACAAACAAACAAAATACCTTGCCATACCAGCCCTTCTTCCCTTTTTTCTTTTCTTTTCTTTTCTTTACTTTTCTGATTTTCCATTTTTTTTTCTTTCAGTCTTGTGGTTTATTGTTTGGTTGTTATATTTGTTGCTTTGTGCTTTATTGTAGTAGCTGGCTTTGGTCCTCTGATTTTTTTTTCTATTTTTATTTGTTTATTTTGTTGTTGTTAGCTTTTTTTTAGAGGTTTTATGTTTTTCTTTTTTTCCCTTTTTTGTATTTTGTTTATTTGTTTGTTTTTGTTTTTGGATCACACTGGGCAGCACTCAGAGGTTACTCCTGGCTCTCTGCTCAGAAATCGCTCCTGGCAGGCTCGGGGGACCATATGAAATGCCAGGATTCTAACCACCGTCCTTCTGCATGCAAAGCAAAAACCTTACCTCCATGCTACCTCACTGGCCCTCTCCTTTTTCTTTTTAAATTGATATTTATAAGCTCTAGACGGACTCCTCACTGTTCTTTTTTGTCTGATTTTTTTCTTTTTTGTTTTCTTTCCTTTTTCATTTTCTTCTTTTTGTTTTTATCAAACAGAACCACATAATTTGAATCATCTTGTTCTGCCTCATACATTGAGGAGGAAAAATGAATGATACCAGAATCAGTCATATGAACATTGAGTAGAAATAAAAAATGATCAGTCTTAAACAACAAACCTGATCAACGACAACAAAATTGATACCCAATCTTAAACAAGCTATCCACAAAGGGGACCAATTATAATAGCAGTCCAGGGGCAAAGGAGGGGGATACTGGGATCAGGGTTGGAAGGAGGACAACACTGGTAATGGGAATACTCCTGATTCAATGTCACTATGTACCTAAAATATAACTGTGAAAGACTTGTAACTCACATTGGTCACAATAAAAATTATCTTAAAAAAGTTAAGGGTCTGGAGAGATAGCATGGAGGAAAGGGCATTTGCCTTGCATGCAGAAGGATGGTGGTTCGAATCCCGGCATTCCATATGGTCCCCAAGCCTGCCAAGAGCGATTTCTGGGCATAGAGCCAGGAGTAACCTCTGAATGCTGCTGGGTGTGATCCAAAAAACAAAAACAAAAAAATTAAAATTAAAAAAAATGTTAAATTCCAAGAGGGAATATATATTTGCAAATTATTTATATGCCTAGAAATTTCAATTAAAATTTTTATTAAAAGCATACAGAACTAAGGAGGCAATACAAGGATTACATTGCTTGCCTTGTGTGTGGCTAATCCCACATCAATTCTCTCTACACTGAGCATTCAGTCAGGGAAAAGACATCCTGTGAACTTCTGGGTATGCTTCCCCCAACTTATAATTGTAATTAATAGCATACAACCCAATATTACATAACCCAATTATAATGTGGGTAGATGAAGAAGAGGATATGAGAGGATTGTGAGAGGATGTGGGGGAAAAGGAATCCTCTGCTTTTGATGACCATGTAAACTGGTATATTCACTAGATACAATAATATGGACACTTCTTAAAAATATAAGAATAAAAGTTCCATAGTTCCCAGTTATTTTACTTCTGGAAATATGATGACTCCACCATCCCAATATGGTCCTTTGAGTACAATTACAAGTAATAACTGATTGCAGAGCCAGGAGTAAACCCTGAGCAGCAACAAGTGTTGTCCCATTCCTCTAAATAAAATAGCCAAGGCAAATAAAGCAAAAAATAAACAAAAGCTGAATGTATTCCCATACCTAATATAGGATTAATCACAATAGCAAAGCTATGAAAAAATATGATGTGTCGTATGCACAAAGAATTTCAAGAGAAGAAATAGGTCAGAGACGACTAGAACATGCGCTTTAATGGTGGGAAACCCAGAGTTTAGCCCAAGCCCCACATGTTTCTCGAGTATTGAGCCGTCAAACTCAGACTGCACCTTAAGTTCATATTGGTCTGAATGTCATGGAAACTAGATTTACAATGCAAATTTTTAGGAACCATCTCTGGCTGGAGTGAGGAATTGCTCCTTACAAAAAAGCAAAATCAGTCCTAACCTCTACCTCAGTTTTCCAAGATCATTGTCATCCCTGAAGAAAAGAATTTCAAGAGAAGAAAATGATAAAACAAAATAATATTATTTAGACAACTTGTGAAGAGTCAGAACAGAGGACTTAACGTGTTGAAGAAGGGAGAGAAGTACAGTATATATATATATATATATATATATATATATATATATATATATATATATATATCTCAAATTGCAATGTAGGTGAATCCAAGATAGAACATACACTATGCTTGCCTATAAAAAACAAAGTTTTATCGTAGGACTTTGCCAACTGCTCCAGCCTGAGGATTTCCGTGTAGCCTGGGTTCTCTATGTAAGTTGCCAGGGTGTTGTCAATAGCACCTTGGACTTTTATTTCTTTTGAAGGTCATTCTTTTATTGCCCTAGAAATGGAAGTGGAGGAGACTGTTGGGGAAATTGGGTGGAGAAAGAGATGCTATGGAGGTTGTCTACCTTTATCTGGGTTGTTCCTTATTTATTATATTTGAGTGGTGCCTTTATTTTCTGCAACTTTTCAAAGAGTTCAATATTTGCATCTCAAGGGGGGTAAAAGGGTGCCTTTGGGCTAATTCTGGGCTAGTGATTTGGAAACTTCTTGGTTTTGTTATTTCCTGAAAAACCTAATACAAGTTCTCATCTCCTATTGTGTACTTTGTGCAACAAAAAATTACAAAATCAAAATACATTTTTAATATGAGGACAAAATGGTGGCAACTAGATGAATAAAGGGATAAGGTTAATAAATCAGGTAAGTCAGAAATGGTTTTGTGGTAGATGGAAACTAGACTTTTGGTGTGAATCTTAATTTAGCAATACACAGATGCCAAGCTATAATGTTCATCTGAAACCTATATGAAGTTATAAAAGAAAGTTACTTCAATCAAATACATACATGTATACACATAAAAAATAAAAACAGTGAGAGTCTCAAAACTGTTCTGATAATACATCTAGGGTCCTGAAATAAGATGTAAAGTCAGCCAACTGGGAAATCTGGAGAATGCCGTCTCTCTGCAGCAAGTGCTCAGGGAATCTGAAATATTAGCTAAATCAAACTTCCTAGCTATCCACAATATTGCCTGTAGATTATTACTTTTCAAAAAACTAAATTTAATACTTGAGATTATGGAAACATAGTCTTATACCTTTTTGATTACTCAGAATGTTCTTTTCACCTTTTATTTTGTATTCAATCATTGCCATCTTGTATTTCTGTTGAAACCAATAATGGCTTTTTCAATGATTGAGGGACAATTTCACCTTAGATAATACTTCAAAGACACATTAATTACTGATTTAGTTATTTTGAGTTTCCTTTATGGTTCTTATTCCTAAAAACCAGTCAACAGAAAGTACTTGATTTTATTATCTGACTATGCTTCTTACAGCATCTTTTTTTTGGGGAGGGGGGGTTTGGGCCACATCAGTGACGCTCAGGGGTTACTCCTGGTTATGCGCATGCTCAGGAGTCGCTCCTGGCTTGGGGGACCATATGGGGAACGGGGGATCGAACCGCGGTCCGTCCTAGGCCAGCACAGGCAAGGCACGCACCTTACCTCCAGTACCACCACCCAGCCCCTTCTTACAGCATCTTAAAAAAACTGATAAAATTACCACTACATTGAGTAAAAATTCTTATTCTTTCTAAAAATTGTATACTAAGAAAGTGAAACTTTTGCCAAGTTTCATCAGGGTCACAGCTTGTGTGTGATACAATAAACATATTTAGAGCTAATGAGTGTTACTATTCAGTGAATGTAATTTAAAAGTTCCAGCCCCAAAAAGCACTTGGTATATGTGTGAATTCTTCAGTGTAAAAAAAAAAAAAAATATATATATATATATATATATATATATATATATATATGAGAAATGGGAAATATGAGTTTTCATTTAGAGTCAATTGAAGTAACTGCAGTTCTGATTGGTGGGAAGATGTTACGCTGTGATTGATTGAATTTCAGTCCTTGAGGCTCTTTGATTTGTTAATTGTTTCATCTAGGTTGCAGATTACAAGTATCAGTATATCATGACAGATTTATATGGGCTTTTCTGAACATGCCAAGTATACCTAGAATGCTTGAAAATTGAGGGGCTGGGCGGTGGCGCTAAAGGTAAGGTGCCTGCCTTGCCTTGTGCTAACCTAGGTCGGACCGCGGTTCGATCCCCCGGTTCCCCATATGGTCCCCCGTGCCTGCCAGGAGCGACTTCTGAGCAAATAGCCAGGAGTAACCCCTGAGCGTCACTGGGTGTGACCCAAAAACAAACAAACAAAAAAAAAAAAGAAAAAAAGAAAATTGACTCAATCATTTTATGAATCCAGTTCGTACTCAGACTATCAATGGTTCTAATTTCATTTTCACTTTATAATATTTTTTCAAGAAAAGTGAAAAATGACTTTTCTTTCTTATATAATAATCATCTAATTTCCCTACAGATATGTATGTACAACTAAGGCTAATAAGTGCATAATAAATGTCATGGTTTACTGAAGACATCTTATTGATGTCATTAGATTTATCTATCTATGGTGCTTGTCTCAAAAATACCTGGCTTAAAGGACACATGCATAAATTAGTAGGCCTTTTCCCTCTAATTTATGTCAGTGGTGTTAATATAATTTAAACCAGACATTTTGTTTGAATCTTTCATTTTAAAACAAATGCTTTTTGTACTCTTTTCCTTGGGTAACAGAGAAGTTAAATCTTTCATAGCATGGTTATATCTAAAGCACCAAGTTAAAATGGTCATCTCATTTCTTCTTCCTACTCATATATGTGTATAAAATCAATCTTTATACTGCTTTAGCTTTCCATGACAGTGATTAAAGACAGCATCAAATAATGATAAAATTACCAATCCCTTCAAACAATAAAATTCATTAAGGCATTTATATTTACCAATGGTTGCTTTATTTTTTCTTACAATTAAATCCAAAGCTCATCCTTCAATTTTACTGTACATATGCTTTTGAGCTATTATTCATATGTGTGAAAATAAACATTAAATTATGAAAATTCAATGAGATAGCACATTAACATTAAAAATGTTCTGCAGTATGTGTTTTTGTTTTCTTTTGGGGCCATACCCGCCTGCAATCAGTAATTATTCATGGTTCTGTACTCAGAACTCACTCCTGGCAGAAGTGGGGGACCATGTGAAATGTTCAATTTGAACCTAGGTTTCCCACATGCAAGACAAATGTCTGACCTGCTGTTCTATCACTTAGGTTTCCATAATAAAACTTTTAAAGCAGAAAAAACACAATCCATAGAAAATGGATCCACTAACTAGATTTATGTCTAGAGTCAAGATCCTAGCTCTGAGTTGTTGAGCTGTATTTTTATCCAAACTTTATTATATATTATTAAGTTTAAAATTGAAATAAAAATGAGCAAAAATCTAACTTGTTTTAAGTGCTTAATATCAAATTTCAGTTAATCTTGATATAAACTTCCTGATGTAGGATATTTATGTCAATTTACCACACTAAGAAAATAACTCGTTGAAAATTACATAGCAAATATGCTTTGGAGCTTAAACATGTTTCTGTGTCTGTTTGTTTAACATATGGGTAGCTGCAATGTATGAAATGATAATGCAATTCAGAATGTAATAACAATGTAAAATAAAATTGATGTCAGAAATAAATGTATTGCTGAGATGTTTCCCATTATATACTTTTAATCACTCCTTCTCACTACTGATTTTCCAGATTTCATCTGTGTTTTCAACATAGGGTTTCTACAATTTGATTTTGCTTCTCAGAAAACCTGACACAATTAATTATCCTACAATATTTTTCTTGGAAAACTGATCTTAAAAATTGTCTCGAGGAATGGATGATAGAATATGCCAAAGCTTGTCTAAAGAAAAATAAGTTTGAAGAATGATAATTTGATTCTTAGTGAATTTTGAGATATTTAACATTCTGAAAATGAGGTTATTTTTAATAGTCAGAAGACAGTTTATCTTAACAAGGTAGCAGTAATTCAACCTACAAAGATTTTCATGTGGGTAAAATAAGATTTACTATCTTCCCTGGTTAATTTTAAAGAGTAGAGGTTGGTACTATCAACTATTATGCTGGAAAAAAAGCTACAAAATAAAACTTTATTGGGAAAGCTGATATATCCTATTACCCTAGTTTTGAGGTGGAAAAGTCAGAAATACAATGAAATAGAAGCATCTTTTTTCATGATGTAATGTTCATCATTTATGTTAGATATGACCACACCAGATTTTAGGTGTGAACCTTTCCTGGGTTGTAACCTCATATCATCTACTATTATTGTTCTTGCCATTTCTTAAAAATTGATTGTAGCCTCAATACTATGCTAAAGACTTAATTTATGTATATTATTTATATAATATAATAATCTAGAATCCTATTATAATTGTTTTGCTAAAAACAAAATAAAGGGCTAGAAATATAGCTCAGAGGTTTTACACATGGCCATCTCTTGTTCGATCTTAGGCACCCCACATACTTTGTAAGCACTTCCAGAAATGATTCCTGAGCAAAGACCCTAGAGTAATATCTGAGTACAGAGGGATGTGACCTAAAAATAAAGAAGGAGAAGGAGGAGGAGTAAGAAGAGGAAAGAGGAAGAAAGGGGAAGAAGAAGAAGAAGAAGAAGAAGAAGAAGAAGAAGAAGAAGAAGAAGAAGAAGAAGAAGAAGAA
>PVKC010006983.1:0-30219 GCA_004027635.1 Crocidura indochinensis | reverse complement strand
TCATACAAAAGTTTTGTAAACAATAAAACCCCAAAAGAACATAGAAAGACCAACACATTATATTTACACAAACTAGGCCACCTAGCAATCACCAAATTAGCTACCCATAAGTTCTACAAAGCCCAGACAAATACAATAACTAGAGGGGCTGCAAATTGAGGGAGAAACGAACCCAGGATCAGACACATATCACCCAATGTGATCTATTGCATTTGCCCCGTTTCAACCCAGTGAGGTAGAGGTTTGCAGTGATCACAACGAGTAAATGAAACCCTCCCCCCTTCTCCTTTGGCTACCATGGCATGAATCACCAATACAGCAGGGCAGGACACTGGCTCTGGGCCCCACAAAGGAAACATCTGGAAGCCAAAGAGTTAAAGGTTCTGGATTTTGGTCCCTGTTTAATATTATCCATACCTGGGCATCTCAAAGCAGATACAGAGGTATCCTCTGAAAACTATACTTATGAACTCAAACTTAAAAAAAAATTTTTAAACACACATACACCCTGTTGTGCATGGTAGGCCTAGCCCAATCCAGAAGGATGGAACTGAAATGTAGAATCCTGAGCCCTGGGTTTAGAGGTCTGGTAATTTTCCATCACATACAGACCTCACTTGATATTGGCTTCCTCTTGGCGCCTTTCACTGACCCCGTATCCCCAAACTTCTCTGCACCAATTTTCCTGTTCAAACCAATTTCGAATCTTGGGGAGGTCAAGTTATAGGGCCTATAGGAAAACCCAGGGAAAACCTCGCCCCCAGTGAAAACTTTAAAGATAGAGGAGTTTCAAAATGATTTAACAGTAGAAGAGTCAGCTCATAATTGGCAATAATAATAATAATAATAACAATAATGAGGTAGTTCAATAGTCTATCCACTTCAAATATTTTTTCTCCATGATGATCAAATGAAAGAATTCCTGCTATGCAGACCAGGAGCTGCTGCTGATTTATTCCTGAGATTGATCATATACCTGAGAACACAGTGCAGGAATGAGGGCCTTAGATTAAAATACACAAAAAAACAAAACCAGAATATTTATATTACGGGAAAAAAAACTAAAAATGCACAAGATACGTCATTCACACAGAGCTAGTGCAGTTGGCATCCTGGAGGTGGGACCCACATGGTGCAGCTAACCAAGGCAGCAAATAAATAAAAATCATATTGGCCCAGAATAGGTAGGGAGGGAACTTAAGAGCAGATCTCCTAATTGCCCCCTTTGGCCTTTTATGACAATCCATGGGTTGGGACAATTCAATACCATATTCCTAAGAGTGGTTATGAAGAGACAAGATGTGGGGAAAAAATCCTGTCTTAGCCCTGAGATTCCCTCCCATGGAACGCAAAAACTTTCAGGTTGGGCCCATCAATCTGGCCTCTTATCTGATCAGTCTGGCATGGAAAATAGTTACATAGCCTTCTTTAAAAGAAAAAGCACTTCGTGTCCAGAACATTTCAAAAGTTAGAGATTCTGGGCATAGAGACACAGATAAACATGCAGAGAGGACTGCCCTCAAAGTCCTCAGGTGCACTTAGACAAGAGTGGTTGGAGTTCCTCTGCCTCACCCCCTCCTCCACTCACCAAGAGAGAGTGAAGCCTGAGATACATACATGGCAGTGCCAGCTGCCCCCTTCCCACTCTACCCCCACTTTCTCCTCTCTGTCGATTGATGCCTGCTCCTTGAAATTTGTTGATCGCAAAGGATAGCCCCACTCCCACCGACTCACTTCTGGGCCTCAGGTAGGAGGGCAGGGGAATGGATCTCCTCTTCTTCCTCCTGGAATTAGGCAGGCTTCCCCTGGGAGCTGGGGGCCTGCTGAGCCTTCAGTGGACAGGAGGCCACCATATGGCTGATACTCTGGCAGAAGTGGCACTTCTTGGGCTGGGGTGGCAGTTTGTATTCTTTGGCATGATGTCTAGACCGCCACAGTTGTAGCACCTGTCTCCCTTAGATCTCCGCTTCTGCATGTTCTTCCCTTTGGACCGCCTCTCACTCCCAATACAAAACACCCCACCAGGACCGGTGACTCGAATAGATTCCAGGCCCTTGGCAGACTTCTTCAAGGTGAATTCCACTGCCTTCCCCTCCTTCAGGCTCCAGAAACCTTCCATGTGCAGTGTACTCTGATGCACAAAGACGTCCACCGGGGGGTCGAGCGCGACTCCGGGGCGGGCGGTCATGGACAGAGCCCATGGTCGACGGCTGAGCCCGTGGCCCTGGGCCCCAGGTCGGCGGCTGCTGACCCCAGAGAAGTCCAGCGGCAAAAGGGAAAAAGTGGGTCTTCTAGTAAGAAAATTAGGGTACATATTATAAAGTTTTATTTCTTTTATTTTTTGAGAGGGAATTGCTTTTTGAGGGGCCACACTCTGTGACGCTCAGGGGTTACTCCTGGCTCAGAAATCGCTCCTGTCTCAGGGGACCATATGGAACACCAGGGGATCCAACCTTGGTCTGTCATAGGTTACTGCATGCAAAGCAAAAGCCCTACCGTTTGACGCCACCACTCCAGCCCTTAGAGTTTTATTTCTTTTTTTTTTTTGGTTTTTGGGTCACACCCGGCAGTGCTCAGGGGTTACTCCTGGCTCCATGCTCAGAAATTGCTCCTGGCAGGCACGGGGGGGGGGGGGGACCATATGGGGCACCGGGATTTGAACCGATAACCTTTTGCATGAAAGGTTAACGCCTTACCTCCATGCTATCTCACCCAATCCTCTTAGTCACTGAAATTATGATGGACAGAGTATTTTTTAAGGTTAGAAAATAACAGTAAAATGACAGTGTGAAACACGAGAAATTCTCTTTGAAGGCAACGTGTAAGGTGCAGGTTTTTTTGTATTAAGTATATAAGAATTTCAACTGATCAATTAATTTCTCCTTTATTTTACAAAAGGTGCATTCGTTGCTTTTTTTTTTAGCACAATCAAAAAGTAATTTGCCAACTTAGATAATTTTGAAAGATACTGTGGCCTTAAGGTATTTTTATCCTTGGATTCCTTAATTTTGTGAGAATCAAACTGAATTCATATTGTTATCATAATAGTGACCAAAACATGATTTAATTTGGAATCTATAGAATCAGTAACTTCATCATAAAAATCAACAGAAAATATAAAAGTAGAATATAAATAGAAATAGAATATATAAATAGAACATTCCTGGGACCAGAGGAATAACTAGTTCAATGGTAGATATGTGTGGGACCCTAAGTTCAATTGCAAATTCCTTACTCAGTTCAATAAGCATTCTCGATTATCAGTGAACTAATATGTAGTTCTTTGTTTGGAAATAAATACAATAAAATGTTACTAAATCATATGATTTAGCAAAGAATGTTTAATAATGTTTAATAAGAAGATTTTTTATTTCATTTGTAAGTTTACAATCCCTTTCAAGAATTTTCATTCATTGGCCTTTGTGGCAATACTATAAGAAAGCTCATAACTTATTAGCATCATTTTATTACAGATGAAGAAACATGAAATTCAGGAGGGTCACTGAAAGGTATATAGTCTCTCAGGAAATCTGAGGTGGAATGGGGGCAGTAGAGCCTGAAGCCTTTCTCAGGCTAGCAGGTGATATTTCCCCATGTGATGACTTTTCTTACCAACAATGAAAATATATGTAAGTAGCTCTTCATATTTTAAATGTGTAAGAACTTTTCAGAAAGATATTCTCCCTATGAAAAAAGTTCTTCCCAAGTGATTATTTTTCAGGAAGTTATAATGAAAGTCACAGTGAATTTTGATGTGTAAATTTCTCTATAATTCTATAATAATTCACTATATGGATAGTGATATATTTTGCTTGGGCAAAAGAAACTTCTCTATGATCCGGTTTTTCACTTATAAAATGTATTAATTATAAATGAGTCACATAAGATTGTGAGCAAACAAAGAATTTGTTGACAAATCAATAGATATTTTTCTTGACTGTCTACTGTGGGGCAATCACTCGAAATGCAATATTGAGTGACTTATTCTCCATTCAGAAATGTAGCACAAATGAAATGTTTAAGGTTGTTAATTTTGTATTCTGTCAACCAAGTGTCCTATGGAAATATAGAAACCTAAATTGTCTCATCTGAACACATATCTCTTCTGTCATTCAACTTGTAGATCCTCACGAGGGATTAAAACAATTGTTCCCTTAAGAATAGAGTGCAAGCAGCTGTGAAGGTATATTCCAAGTTTGATCAGTACTTTATTTTCTGACAGAGACAATGTAAATAAGTGCTCACAAGCAGTGCCCAATATGCTAGAAAAGCATATGCAGGTGAATATAAACACTATAAATAACAAATCAAGCTAGATGCCTACTGACTAAATTACTATGATTTAATGTGCAGAATCTTTATCCTAATCAAGTTTTGTTTGACTGATAAAAAGATAAAACTCTAATTCATATTTTTGAATAAAGAATTTAATTTCAGGACCTGGGAGATAGCATGGAGGTAAGGCGTTTGCCTTTCATGCAAAAGGTCATCAGTTCGAATCCCGGTGCCCCATATGGTCCCCCGTGCCTGCCAGGAGCAATTTCTGAGCATGGAGCCAGGAGTAACCCCTGAGCACTGCTGGGTGTGACCCAAAAAAACAAAACAAAACAAAAATTTAATTTCACCTAGAAGCAAAATATAGATGCATACTGATTTTGTCTTCAGACTTTCTTATAAAAATAATTTTCAATGCTACTTTCAATCAAGACTTAACTATGCTTCTTTCTACAAAACATATTCTTGAATATTCTTTTCTGATTCTTTGGTAAGGTAACTAAAATATACTTTTTGAATGATCAGCAGCTTTAAGTTTATGAAGAGGTAACATCTAATTAATGTAACTATAAGTTTTAAAACTAAAAAAAAATCAAGTGACTTTAAAGAAGTATATGTATTGTAGTATTGTAGTTATCAATTATTGCATAGCAATTTATTCCAAAAGACATTGGTTGAAAACTAAAGGTATCAATTTATTCTTCCTATGGTTCAAGGATTAAAAAAGCAGATCACAGTGTTATCTCACTAATTTTTTTGTCAGGAGATTAGTAGGTGCTTTAGTGTTATAAGGGAGCTTAAGGAGAATCAGATGAGTGCCACACTTGAGTGAATTGGAAGTATTTTATTTTATTTTTATAATTTTTATTTTAATCGTAGTGACTTACATATCGTTGACAGCAATATTTTAGGTACATGCTAACATAAAATCAGGGGAATTTCCAGCACCGAATCATCCTCCCTCCACCTCCGTTCCTGTCCTACCTCCCATATCCTCCTCCCTCAACCCCGGGGCTGCCAGAATAAGTGGTCCCCTCTGTGCCTAGCTAACTACTTAGTGGTCCTACATCTGTTTGGTCTTGGTACTTCCCTTATTACCTCCCCCAATTGGGAGGCGGGACTAGTTAGTTCAAGTTATGTGGTTTTGTTTGAAGAAGAGAAAAGTAATAACCTGGAGAAAGAGAAAAAAAAAAAGTCCAATACTCCGGAAATGGGTGGAGTCCTTCTAGAGGCTTTCATCTTTGTTTCGAGAGATGAAGGGGGAAAAGAAGGTGAAATAGCACAACAGTTTTTGGGGTCACACCCGGAAGTGCTCAGGGGTTACTCCTGGCTCCATGCTCAGAAATTGCTCCTGGCAGGCACGAGGGACCACATGGGGCACCGGGATTCGAACTGATGACCTTTTGCATGAAAGGCAAACGCCTTACCTCCATGCTATCTCCCGGGCCCCAAAATAGCACAACAGTACATAAAGGACTGTCAAATAAAATATTCAATGAGCATTCCAAAAAAAAAAAAAGAATAAAGGTCAAGCACCATATAAAAGCCATGGTATTGACATAAAAAAAAATGTGGCAGGGCACATAAGAAAAGAAAAGAAGAAAATAAATAAATAAATATAAATGGAGACATCCACTTCAATAGCCAAACTACAACAATGAAATCAACAAATAATAGATCAGTAAATAACAATAATAATAATAATAATAATAATAATAATAATAATAATAATAATAATAATAATAATGTTGTGTGCTTTTTTTCCCCTCCAGCAGATGCACAGTATATATTGGGGTCATTCAAAAAGGAATTTCCTTTTCCTAAGAGGTACAGGGTTTCTCCACCCTTAAAGTATATTGTCATGGGATTATCTATAGACTCTTTTCAGGTTCATTTGCTCTCCCCTTGGTGCTTTTGTGGTGTATGGAAGACTTCTGTTCTGTCCTGGGTGATAAGATCAGCCCTCTGTATCTAGAGGTCTCGGTGTCTGCATGAGTCAAGGAGTTGAATTTATGATTATGTCTTCTTTGTGGTTCTCGAAGTTCTGTTCCATCAGTGTCATTTTAATCCGTTTTCTGTGGTTGGCGATCCTGGTTTTTGCACTGATCCTAAGAAGGGGCCTGGGATAGCGTCTTTTGTTATGTTTCCAGAAGCCTCCTTCTGTTGTAATGTCTCAGACAGACCTCTGGAACTAGGGATCATAGTTGTTATGCAGGTCGTAACTCATGCCCTAGACTAGGGCTTTTTTTTTTTTTTTTTTTTTTTTAGTTTTTGGATCACACCCAGCAGTGCTCAGGGGTTACTCCTGGCTCCATGCTCAGAAATTGTTCCTGGCAGGCACGGGGGACCATATGGGGCACTAGGATTCGAACTGATGACCTTTTGCATGAAAGGCAAACGCCTTACCTCCATGCTATCTTTTTTTAATTGGTCCCAGGATACATACAGTCTGGCCATGGTTCTGTCAGCCAGTCATCTGTAAATCATGATCTTGGCATTTGGATAGAACAAAGGGTGACAAGTCTTCTGATTTTGTCTTATCATTAGCTGGTGAGGTGGGATAACTTGCTCTTAGGTTCAATTGTTCCTATCCTCCTCAACATAGTCTTAGAAGTCCTAGCAATAGCAATCAGAGAAGAGAAGGGAATCAAAGGAATTCAAATAGGGAAAGAGGAATTCAAACAATCTCTTTTTGCAGATGACATGATGATATACATGGAAAATCCTAAAGAGTCCACAGTAAAACTCCTAAAACAATAGACCAATGCAGCAAAGTGGCTGGTTACAAATCAATACACAAAAGATGGTAGTATTTCTCTATACAAATAACGAAGTAGAAGAGAGAGAGATTAAGAATATAACTCAATTTAAGATAGTATCAAAGAATATCAAGTTCCTAGGAATCAACCTTACAAGGGAAGTGAAGGACTTATACCTGCCAAACTTCAAAACACTCAGAAAGAAATTGAAGAGGATCTCGAGAAATGGAAGAACATCCCATTCTCATGGGTAGGTAGAATCAACATAATAAAAATGACTATCCTACCCAAACTCCTATATAGATTTAATGCAATCCCCATCCAAATCCAGATATCATTTTTAAAGACTTAGAACAATAAATCATAAAATTTATCTGGAACCACAAAAGACCCAGGATAGCCAAACACATACTAAAAAACAGGAAGCTGGGTGGCATCTCCCTACCTAACCTGAAACTATACTATAAAGTCATAGCTATCAAAACAGCATGGTACTGGTACAAGGAGAGATCCTCAGACCAGTGGGTTAGGACAGAATTCCAGACATGAACCCCCAGATATGCAGTCAATTGATATTTGACAAAGGAGCCAAGAACTTGAAATTGGACAAAGAAAGTCTTTTCAACAAATGGTGTTGGTACAACTGGAAACCACATGTAATAAACTCAAAATTGACCCATACCTCACTCCTTATACAAAAATCAACTCAAAATGGATCAAAGACCTTGAAATTAGACCCAAATCTATAAATTTTATAGAGAATAAAATAGGTAGAACACTCGAAGACCGATATATCAAAAAGGTCTTAGAGGATGGAGCACCAATGGCAAGAACTTTAGCGTCAAACACAAACAAATGGGACTACATCAAACTAAAGAGCTTCTGCATGGCAAAAGAAACCCTACTTAACACAAGAAGACAGCTAATTGACTGGGGAAAAATCTTTTCACCCATCATATAAGATAAATGGCTGATATCCAGAATATACAAAGCTCTCAGAAAGCTGAGCCCCCCCAAAACCAAATAAAGTCATAAAAAATGGGAAGAAATGAATAGACACTTCTCTGAAAAAGACAGAAAGATGATAAACAAACACATGAAAACATGCTTACCTTCACTTATCATCAGAGAAATTCAAATCAAAACAACAATGAGGTACCATCTCACACCAGTGAGAATGGCTCACATCAAAAATAATGGGAACAATCTCTGTTGGCAGGGATGCGGCATGAAAGGCACTCTCATCCACTGCTGGTGGGAATGTCCTCTAGTCCAACACTATGGAAAACAGTCTGGAGAGTGCTCAAAGAACTCAGAATTGAGCTATCATTTGACCCAGCAATTGCTCTCCTAGGTATCTACCCCAAAGTTGGAAGGACATTCATTCCAAAGTATGTGGGCACCCCACTATTTATCACAGCACTCAGCATAATTGCCAATTCTTGAAACCAACCTCAATGTCCAACAACAGATGAATAGATCATTAAGATGTGGTATCTATACACAATGGAATACTACATGGCAGTCAGAAATGATACAATCACAGACTTTGCAGCAAAGTGGATGGACCTAGAACATATTATGTTAAGTGAAGTAAGCCAGAAGATGAAAGATAAACACAGAATGATAGCACTATTCTGAAGCACCTAGAACATATACCTTATGTACAAATAATACTCAACAATCAAATAACAGGGTTTATCAGGGTAGAAACTCCAAACACTGTAACAGTCAACGTATACCAGAGAGCAGTGTCCAAAACACATGAAAGAGGAACAACACAAACTCTTGACTACACATTATACCACAAAAAAAAAACAAAAAAACAAAAAAACAAAAACAAACAAACAAACAAAAAACTGTAACAGCAGAAACAGTAGCATAGAAAGACCAGATAAGTAATTAGCCTTCTACTACAAAGGCCCATAATAAGCCTTTAGGGCTCTTATACAGTATTACAGGTAAAGAATACCATGGGAAACCACTGACTCCAACGGAAGCATTCCAAAATAATATGTTTTAATGCCTTAATCTTTCTATACTTAAAATAACCTCTCAGCTTTTCTGTCCACAGGCATTCTTGGATACAAAGGGTGGACAAACAAACTAAGATTGCATCTCGGGGCTCAGTCACACAAGTTACCATACCCAGCTTGCACTACGAGAATGCCCTGATAAACCTCTTTAACATACCCTTTATCTCTAAGTTATACCCTCATTTAGGGCTTGAAACACGTGACCACCCAGAGAACCGAAGCAGCAACTGTGACCAACAGACTTATACTACAAGCCCTACTCACCGAACACATTCAAACAAACTAGCATTCCTTCACTCTTTTCTCTACTCTTCTCACTACTGTTTTTTTCTTATTTTTTCTTTTTCTCTCCTTTTCTTTCTAATTTACTTTCTCTTTTCTTTCCTGCCCCTTCCATATACTTTCTCCTTTTCCTGCCTTTGAAAATCCGACTATCCCTTCACCCCTCAATTCCTTCCAGATTCCCCACCTTATTAAAACTTTTACAACCTCAGTTCTTAATCCATTAGGCATCAAGAATGACCTCCTACCCCAGCCAACCAGTACCCAGCACCCAATCGAAGGGACAACCAGTCCAACCCACACCTCGCCCCCTACAAGAAATGGTAACCAACTCCCCTGCTGACTCAGACTGTGTGGTCCTCCTTACCAACTCCTCCTAGCGTGGACTGTTACTTGAAACCGAATTTAGCTCTACAAGTACCCCCCAATGCATGAACTCTTCCCAAGTCCTCACTGCCGCAAATCTTTTGCCAATCTCAAGGTCAGGTTGGGAGATGAAAAGGCGCCTGGCATCCTACACACCACAAGAAAATCTCAAAAGTCAATGGGGAAACCTATACTACGAACATATGTATAAGACCTGTACTACACTACCTCTTTACCTGCTTTTCCCCAAATGCAAGATACTTTCTTGCATCACCTTGTTCCTTTAATTTTTTACTTAATTTCTTAAACATCTTTTTTCTTTTCATATATGTGTGTGTGAGCACATATATTTTTATTTCTATTTTTATCTTTTTTGGATGTGTGACCTGTTTTTGTTTTCTTCTCTCTCCACCCTCAAATGCACCAGCGATATAATGTAACACTGTTTCTCCCTGCAAAGGCACACTAAAAAAAGGGAAAATCTTACATATAAAACGAGCTTTTATTTACTAAGGATAAGAACTCATGCTTGTTTACAATACAGGGGTATCTTCCACCTTGAAAATATGTCACGTGGACCCAAATTAGACCCCAGGTGATTACACACCAACAGTCCAGCCTTGAACCCTGGATCACTTAGAAAAGACACACTTCTTCACAACAGTCACGGCAAACAAATCCCAAGCGGGACATTCTTAACAGTGCTCGGACACCAACAAGTGCCAGCCCTAATATGATACCCTGACAACGAGAAGAATGGGAACAATTGGGAGTATTTTTTACCACCAGTGTACTATAGTCCCAAAGGACATGCAGCACAAAGTCATGGATGAGTTTATAAAGTCAAAAAACACATCATTTTAAGACAATGGTTAAGGCGCTTTAAGAGTTATATTTAGGAAATGCAAATTATAGAAGCATAATGGACAGTTGTAAGGTGTTTTGCGCCTTACAGGACAGATGTAGGTTCGATTCCTGGCATCCTATATGGTTCTCAAGCCAGGAGAAATTTCTGAGTGCAGAGCCAGGAGTACCCCTGAGTGCTACCATGTGTGACCCAAAAACCCAACAACAAAAAGAAACCAAACCAAAACAAAACAAAAATAGACTAGCCATTTGCTAAGTAGATTCATAGTCAAAAGAACAATTGGATTGCAGTTACAAAGAAAAATCACAATTGGGGTGGCTGATGATTCGAGACCTAACTTTTGGACAATGGTGGAGAGTCTCCTTTCCGATGAAGGCTGGGAGGTGAATTAAAATAAAGATCTTTATGTCAGAAGCTATCTGCTCATTAGTAACCTTAACAATTTTATAAGAGTGTAGAAGTACTTTAAAGAGAATTCGCTTACATAGCTATGGGCAAGAGGTCTCAGTTTCCTCATACATGAATATCTCCTTAGCCAGTTTAAATGCTCTTTAAACCTGGGCTACTTTCAAAGTGACATCACCCAAGAAAGACAAAGAAAGAATTCACGGTACTTTTCATGATGTAGTCTCTGAAGTCTCATATGGTCACACTGCTTCCTTTTATAGTGATACATGGAAAGTGAATAACAAATGGATTTCAAGTTGTCAATAAGCTACAGCTGCATTTTTTGTTTGTTTGTTTTTGGGCCACACCCGGTGACGCTCAGGGGTTACTCCTGGCTATTCGCTCAGAAGTCGCTCCTGGCAGGCACGGGGGACCATATGGGAACCGGGGGATCGAACCGCAGTCCGTCCTAGGTTAGCGCAGGCACCTTACCTCCAGCGCCACCGCCCGGCCTCGTACAGCTACATTTTTTAAACGAAAGACTATAGTAGGGCCCATCTGGGAGCCCCAGGATATTCCAAGGAGGCCACAAGTAAAAATCACATTTAAAAAAAAAAGAATCGGGGCCCGGGAGATAGCATGGAGGTAAGGCGTTTGCCTTTCATGCAAAAGGTCATCGGTTCGAATGCCGGTGCCCCATATGGTCCCCGTGCCTGCCAGGAGCAATTTCTGAGCATGGAGTCAGGAGTAACCCCTGAGCACTGCCGGGTGTGACCCAAAAACCACAAAAAAAAAAAAAAAGAATATATCATGGTTTTAAAGAGTAAAGGACATTAGTCACAAGAAGGAAACAGGTTGGATTTCTATCATTCAGTGTTTATAACAGCACCAATATGATTTAACAACACTAATTCTGTATCAATTATCCCTGAGAAAAAGAATCATTAAAATATGTAGAGGCTTCGTGTTAGATTATGGAACTAGGCCACCAGCTCAAAATCTTGTCTCCAATGTGCACTGAGTGATCTTGGGTAAAAAAATTTAAGTAAATCTCAGTACTTTCTCTTCAACAGGAGCTAATTATGGCTAATCTTATATTTGGATTTATTTTCTGAGAATTCGAAGAATAAATGTTAAGTAAAACATCTTAGGTATTTGTTTACTACATTTTAGTTCTTTGAGTAAATACTAAAAGAACTTTAGTTATTAAAATGAATTGATGTTAAACACAATATCTCAACTCAATACTATGACTTTGTTTCCATAGTCAGAAATATATTTCACTTGTTAAAAATAAATTTAAATTCAAATTTAAAACAATAAGCATATTTAACTTAAAACAAGCATAATTAACTTAATCCAACTGACTAAGAACATTATAAACAATTCACTTTAGAAATATTTTCACCCTATTATAAATATTACCTAAACTATGATAATTGTTTAAAATTAAATTTATAAAATTAAAAGGTTTCTAAGATAAAGAATATTTTATCACACATTTTTATAAGAACTTGCTTCTCATTTCCAATTGGAGAGTGATTTCTTGGGGATAATTTGACTCCTATATGTTGCTTTCTTTTGGTCTCTCTAAGAGATTTACTCATAAAAATGAGATGAATCAAGTGAAAATAATTTTTTTCAAAATAGATCTCTTGATTTTGTTTTCTCTTTCCCAGAGCTAATAGATCACTTCTATCCAAATATACATGGTTTTTATACTCTAGACAAGCTTAACCCCTAGTATGTTGTTTCTGTATAGCCTGATTGCAGTTTGTCAAGAACTGATGAGCTCTAATCATATATTTCTTTTCAAATATTCAGTTGCTTCCCAGGAACTAAATACTTACATTCATCCACCAACTGCTACTGTCAGTATCCTGCTGCATCCCATGTGAGGAGTCCCAAAGTTCTTTTTACTTTGACATCTTAATGAATACTTTGAGCTATGAATACAATTTTCTCTGTGAGGTCAGGGCCATAAATCCCTTCATGTGTCTCCCCACCCAAACCCATATTAGAGAGAAAGGGGAAAAAAGCAATACCTTCTTTCCTCTCTTCTCTAACTATTCTTTCTCCTGAAACAACAAAAATAAATTTTTCAGCCTTTCTAAAGTATTAGAAATCCTTAATCTTAACGTCTCTTTCTGCCTCCTGTTCAGAACGAAATGAAATTTTTCTAGAAGCAACTTGTGACAGTAGATCTGTCATACACCAGGATGATCAGATTGGGAAAGCCCTTTTAGGACTCCAAGTAGAAAAATGTGTTGTGCAGAAATAAACTGTTTACTTGCAAGCATCTTCAAACTTTCCTTTCTTGCTTTTTCTTCAATTATCTGTTCTTTTGTAATTCCCGGTGAAACAAATAAAATATTAAATTAAAGTTCTATTTTCTAAATGGAAAAGCTTGGAGTACTCTAGTTATAAACTGCTCAATATTTTTAATTATTCTCCCTATTTCTACCACCTTTCTGTATATGCTGTCTTATATAATAGATTAACATAAATGTAGCTGAACATATATATGTATGAAAAACAAATATGTAAAACAAAAGAGTGTGATGATTTCAAATACAGACACACAACATTTTTCCTCAAAAGGAGTCATAATGTTACAGTATTTTTTATTTTAAAGTTTCTAAAATAAACAGATGGTATAGTATCTATCCAATCAGTAACAACATGTGCATACAAATTCTATTTGAATATCTAGAGCTATATAAACCACATCCTTCACTTATCACTCTATTAGTAGCATAAATTAGAACACAATAGCACAAACATTTAAAACATTTTATTGAGCTTCCATGATTAAAGTTATTCATGATTGAGTTTTAGGCATACAATTTTCCAGCACCAATGCCTTCATCAGTGCCCAGTTCATTCTACTGATCTCTCCAGTTCCCTCCTATTTCCCTGCCTGCTTCTATTGCAGGCAACATTTGTTTTTCTTATTTATTTTTCTGGATCTGTGAGTTATAGTAGTGTTGTTGATATGGTTTCATGCATATCACTACAGTGTTCTCTTCTCTGTCCTACTCTTCCCTTGGTTGCCTTTAATCTTGTATATTACTAAAATAAGCATTGTTTTCACTTTATAAGCTAATTTTGAGGATTACATATCGTACAGAAAGTACGTAATATAGTGCCTACCAAAATAAAGAGGATTAGTGCATTTCAGCTACAAATATAATAGTTTCTAAAATACCAATATCATTTATATGATTTAGTTCATATTTAAAGATGATGAAAGCCAGTATTCTAATATAAATATCACTAATTTTGGTGGTGTGTCTAATGGTTCCTTTTCTAATGATTTTATATGAGTTTTAATTTATTTGTATTTATTCTATCTTAATATTTATTTTTATTTTATTGAAAATTTATTACTCAATTAATTAATATCTGAGTTTCAGGCATGAAATTGCAACCCCATCATCCACACCAATCCCATCACTAGTTGTAATCCTTTCATCAGTGTCAACTTTTCTCCACAATTGTCTTCAGTTTTTCTCCTATAGCCTAAACTGTCACTTTGATGGGCATATTTTTAAGTTCAGTTGTAGTAATTTGGGCCATACACTTTCAGTGTTATTGACACCTGGTTTATTATATATCACGATATACAATACAAGGACAATACAAGGACACATTGCCTATGTGTCTGGGATCTCTGCCTTGTGGCCCTTTTAGCTACTGTTCATATGTCAGTTTATTCCTTTCCTACACTTCTCAGTTATATAATCTAGAATCCAGTGTAATCTAGGCATCCCCAATTTTGAATTTCCTATACTGTTCCTTTATGATACATGAGTGCAGAAACAGTAGTAAATCTTATCAAGTAGGCTGCAGCCACAAAGGAAAACTAAATATATAGTAAGTATATAGTAAAAACCATAAAGAGCATGTTTTTGGAGTAGGATAGGTACAAAGTTCATGAAATTATTTCTTAGATGCACATGGCAAAAGTTTAGAACATAAATTCACCCATAGCCTTTTGATCAACACTGGAACAAAATCTGGAAGCTGGTCCAAGACTGAAGGAAGGAATACTACAGAGCTGTAAGGAGCGATGCAATTTATACAACTCACTGCAACATGAATGTAGTGGAAGATCTTTTATTTGTTCTCATTTGTTCTTATTTGTTATCTGAGATTTAAGATAGTTGTCCAGGATATAATTTTTTTTACCTGTCTGTTTTACCTTTGAGCAGCTTACATGTATGTCCATGGCTCTACCGGCTTCAGAGCTTCTGTTAAGTGTCACTATGTTTTCCTTTGTTATCTTAAATATTTTTTCTTTGATTTGAGTGTCTGATTTAAAAACTCTCTCCATTTTTGGGTAGTGATGAAGGCTTTTTAGGCTGCATCTTGTTGTACTCAAGCTCTGTGCTAAGGGATCGCTCCAGTTGTGTTTAGGGGAGCATGTAGGGCAGTATATGAGTCAGCTACATTAAGAGTAGTACTATCCTTCCATCCCCAGCACTCACTGTTCTTTTATTGCCTTTCTTTATGTAATCACATAGTCCATATAGTGATTATTATTTTTTTGTTTTTGTTTTTTTTTGGGGGGGGGTCCATACCTGGCTGTGCTCAGGAGTTACTCCTGGCTATCTGCTCAGAAATAGCTCCTGGCAGGCATGGGGGACCCTATGGGATGCCAGGATTCGAATCAACCACCTTAGATCCTGGGTCGACTGCTTGCAAAGCAAACACCGCTGTGCTATCTCTCTGTCCCCTATAGTGATTATTTTTTAACATCTTATTTATTATCTTATATCACCGGAATCATGTATATTACAATTTTAAGGTCACTTATTTCATTCTACACTTTTGTGTTTACAATGTTCCCATAGCTAGCTCTAGAGCTTTCTATGTCAGTTTTAGAACTTACTATATGAAATTAGTTATTTTATTTAAAGATAAAATTTAATTTTCGCTCATTAGTTTTATTTGAAATCTCATACATTTAATTCCCTGAGATTCATCTCTTTAATTGATTAATTTTTCTGAGTTCCCTTATATGACTTTGACACAACTTTCTGAATTTCCTTCTACCTAAGTTTCTTTATTATTGCAATTTTGAAGTTTCTATCAAAAGGAGATATAATCTTCCATGTGTCCAAGATTAGAATCTGAAGATTGATTTGTTCTAAACTTGTAATCTCCCAATGTTTCTGTTTGCCATATGGTCTTTTTTTCCCCCAGTCTGTCCATTTTGCTACTTTAAACCACAGTGTTTTTATTACTGTCCTAATAAATCTTAGGAAGATTCATCTTTTTTTCTTTCCAGTAAATGGCACTATAGTGAATTAAATTTTATCTTTGTTTTTTAATTTTATTTTTGGGTGGCTCTTGGGAGAAAAGGTTTTGTATCTGTGGTTGCTAGAGAGTGAAGAAAGAATGGAGAAGGTCTAACTTCTACTGAGAATTTTCTGGGAGAGGAGGGAGGACGGATATGTGTTTGTACTACTAGAATTATCCCTTCATGAAAAGTTGATTAAATTAAAGCAGCTCTTAGGATGGTGCTGGATGGTGAGGAAGGCCTTGGCTTGCTATCCCAGGCCACGTGACTTCAGCCCCCACTAACCGGCGGATCTGAAGGTTCATGAAAGCGACAGGCAGAGAGCTAACTCACAGGTAGGCTTCATGAGAGATATCATCTTTATTCATCCTAGCCATCAGATGTGGCTCTTACCATTCAAGCTAGCCCTGCATCTACTTTCATCCATGTCACCTCTAACCAAAAGGGCCAGATATACAGAAATCACAGACCTATATACCCTTCAAGACCCCTCCCAGGAAATGGGCAGGGTCTGCAGGTAAGGTATCTGGTTCCCAACCCACGACCACATATGGGCAGGACTCAGGTAATTATCTGTATCCGGGGGTAAGGCAACAGTTGATCTAAGATTTGACACTGCCAGTGCTTTTTAAGAATCAGCATCCACCCTAGTTGTGTCAGGACAATACAGAACACTTCATTGTCCTCTTTGTCATGGTAAGTCTTTAGGAATCACCCTAGCTTTTCCTCTAGATTTCTTCAGGACCAAGGACATATGTGTCACATCATTCTTATCCTGCCATATCCTTGGCCCCTAACTGAACTGATTGCTCTGCAATTTTCTCTCTTGCCTAAAGTGTCTCCCTACAATCACTTTTTTGCCTAGAAGTGTGAATCTCTTCTATGTCTCTTTATTGCTCTATTGGTATCCAAGAGGCAGGGTATAGCTCTGTCCTTTCAAGCTCCGAATTTCTGCAATGCTCAGTGTTTAAAGTTACTTAATTGATATTTTCTGAAAGAAAGCAAAACAGAATTCCTCTCTCCAATAGTTTATTGTGTTTTAGAACTATTCTCTCCATGAAAAAGGATTTATTTTTATATTAACCTGCCAGAGTCCATGGGATCTTAGAACTGCTAGAGGCCAAGCAGACACAACTCTGACAAAATACTTCAAGTCTTTTTAAATAGAGAAGTCAGGGGCCTTATGACAAACCCTAGGCCTGGAGAGGAAAAATAAATGGAGAGAGAGCTGGGCTTGGGACCAGGATTAGATAAGATTGAGGGCCAAGTATAAGAAGCAGATATGCAAACTAAAAATATGCAATCCAAAAAGATACAGCCTGAGGTCTGTCGAAATCAGGAAGATTCATACCCAGGACTAGAAACAGCTAGATGCACCAATTGCCTTTTCCAACTCCATCCACAACTCCAGCCACCCCAACTCCCATGGGGGGGGGGTAATTATAACTCCAGCCAGTCAATGACATTTGATTAATGTCTTTTTTTAAAAAGCATACCCTTTTATTACTGGTGCTAGACTACTACCTAGGTAATAGGACAATACCTAACCACTGAAAAATATTGGATTCAAAACTGGCCAAGTATTAACAAAACTATTATAAATATGCATGTCCATTATTTTATGTGTACCTATGTTTTAATACCCCTTTTTTAAGTATCAATCTGTACAGTGGTGGAATCATATATCAAGAGTAAATTAAGTTTCTCAAAAAACAGCACTCAGAACTAAAAGATGGCTTGAAGGTCTGTAAATACAAGGATTGTGCACAAATCCTTGAACCAACAGAAATGGTCGTCTGGGACTGGGTGGTGGCACTGGAGGTAAGGTGCCTGTCTTGCCTGTGCTAGCCTAGGACGGACCGCAGTTTAATCTCCCGGTTTCCCGTATGGTCCCCCAAGCCAGGAGCGACTTCTGAGCGCATAGCCAGGAGTAACCCCTGAGTGTCACCAGGTGTGCCCCCCCCAAAAAAAACAAACAAACAAAAAAAGAAATGGTCCTCAAACAACCAACTACCCAAAATCAGAAAAAAAGTTATGATTGTTATTGTATAGATTAAAAATTTCTGCTACTTTACATTCTAGCTAATATTTAGCATCATTGAAATTTTGGAATTTAACTACTTTAGTGGTGACTATGCAGTGGATTGCCACGACTGATTTAACATGGTATTCCCTAATTTAAAATGTGACTGTGAATGTTTTCATATGCTTATTTGCCATCTATATATAATCTTTTGTGAAGTCTTCTAAACACATTTTACACTTTCTAATTAGGCAGTTAATTTTCTGATTTTCGAAAATCAAAAGTTCTTCAATATGATTAATAGTTATTCAAGAGTCACATATTGAAAGTAATTTTTTTCTCATAATAAATTTTCTCTCAATTATCTTGACAGTCTTACAGAGTGAATTTTCAGTTGCAATGAAGTATAGTTTATTTCCTCTTTATGGATTAAACTAACTATATTTTATTTTAAAAAATTAGAAGTTCATACTCAGCATTATTTAGGTCTCAAACCTCTAACTGCTTTGGGATAACATCTAGGTGGGTTCAGGAGACCATATGAGTATTTGGGATGGAACCTGGGTCAACTGTGTGAAAAACAAATATCCTAACCTCTGTGATATTACTTTAGCCCCATCTTGATTATATTAAAAAATATCATGCAGGGGCCGGGAGATAGCATGGAGGTAAGGCGTTTGCCTTTCATGCAAAAGGTCATCGGTTCGAATCCCGGTGCCCCATATGGTCCCCCGTGCCTGCCAGGAGCAATTTCTGAGCATGGAGCCAGGAGTAACCCCTGAGCACTGCCGGGTGTGACCCAAAAACCAATATATATATATATCATGCAGGGGTCTGAGAGATAGCACAGCAGTAGGGTGATTGCCTTTCACGTGGCTGAACCAGGATGAATGGTGGTTCAAATCCCGGCATCCCATATGATTCCCCGAACTTGTCAGGGCGATTTCTGAGTGCAGAGCCAGGAGAAATTCCTGGAAATAAATGAGATTGAAAAATCAATTATCAAAATTTATGGGACACAACAAAATTGTCGTAAGAGGAAAATTTGCAGCTTTCCTAGCACTTATCAGGAAGGAAGGAAGTGCCTAAATAAATAACTTAATGGCATAACTTAAGCAAATAAAATGACCAACAAGATGAACTAAAAATAGGCAGGCAGAAGAAAATAATAAAACTTAGAACAGAAATTAATGAACAATATACCTCTCAAATAATCCTAATGATTAATAAAATCAAGAGTTAGTTCCTTAAAAAATAAACAATATTTATAAACCATTAACAAGATCCATGAAGAGAGAGATAACCTCAATAAACCAAGTCAGAAAAGAAAAGTGAGATATCACTATAGATACTACAAACATTCAAAGAACAATCAGAGATTACTTTGGAATATTTATCCACATAACAAAAGAATGTGAATGAAATGAAAAGATCCTTAAACTTCTATAATTGTCCAAAATTGAACTAAGATATCCTAAATACCTGAAGAGACAGATTACTATTAAAGAAATTGAAATGATATTCAAAAGACTTCCTAAAAACCCAGGCCTAGATGGATTCACTAGTGAATTCCTTCAAACCTTTATATAGGACATACTGCCATTTTTCCCAGCTCTTCCAGAAAATTGAAGAAACAGAAACACATTCAAATAGTCTGTATGGAGCTAATATCTCCCTGATACCATAAATAGAGACACCACAAATTTTTGATACCGGGAATTACAGGCAATATCCTGTAATCCTGTAACAATATCCTGATAAACACAGATGCAAATATCCTTGACAAAATACTAGCAAATAGAATCTAAGAACTCATCAAAAAGTTTATATACTGTGAATCAAGTAAGATTCATTCTAGTGACACAAGGATGATTTAATATATGTAACTCAATCAATATGATCACCATATCAATAAGCAAATAATAAAAATTATTTGATCATATTGATTAAGACAGAAAAAGCATGTGACAGGATCCAGCACCCATCCATGATTAAAAACCCTCAACAAGATGAGAATTGAAGGAATTTTTCTCAGTATAGTCAAAGTCATTTATCTTAAGTCCATAACAAACATTATACTCAATGGGGAAAAAGATAAAAGCCTTTCTGCTAATATCTGGCACAAGACAAGTTTGCCCCCTCTCACCAGTTCTATTCGGTATAGTACTGGAAATACTTGCCAACACATTTAGACAGTAAAAGGATATTAAGGGCATCCACATAAGAAAGAAAGAAATCAAGCTCTCAATGTTTGCAGATGACATATTACTATATTTAGAAAATCCTAAAAAGCAAAAATAAATAAATAAAAAATAAAATCCTATGTTTCTCCCAAAAAACTTGCAGAAACAATAAGTTTGAAAAGTGGCAGGCTGCAAAATTAATTAGCAATTGTCCATGGCTTTTCTATATGCAAATAATTTGTTGTGATTTTTCTCCATTTAACTTATTTATTTGGTTTTTGGGCCACACCTGGTGATGCTCAGGGGTTACTCCTGGCTATGTGCTCAGAAATTGCTCCTGACTCAGGGGATCATATGGGACACTGGGGATTGAACCCAGATCTGTTCTGAGTCAGCCATGTGCAAGGCAAACACTCTGTTGCTGTGCTATTGTTCCGGCCCCTCTATTTTATTTCTGATTCAGATTTTTCTCTCTTTTTCTTTGTGAGTCTTGCTGTGGTTTATTGATCTTATTTACTTTATCAAAGAACCAACGTTTGATTTCTTTGATTCTTTAGATCATTCTTTGGGATTCCAGTTCATTAATTTCTACTCTAAATTTTATTATTTCCTCTCTCTGTCTGCTATGTGGTCCTTTTTTGTGGTTCAGTTTCTTTTTTTTTTTCTTTTTTCTTTTTTTGGTTTTTGGGTCACACCCGGCAGTGCTCAGGGGTTACTCCTGGCTTCATGCTCAGAAATTGCTCCTGGCAGGCACTGGGGACCATATGGGGCACCGGGATTGGAACCGATAACCTTTTGCATGAAAGGCAAACACCTTACCTCCATGCTTTCTCCCTGGCCCCTGTGGTTCAGTTTCTTAAGTTGTTTTTTTAAATCAAGTGTTTATGTGGCCCTTTCTTCCTCTCTGATGAATGTATGCAGATTCCACTGCCAGTCAGTCTATCTCAGTTTCTTGGGACTCCAGGACTAAAGTTTTGTTCTATAGAACTGAACTCGCATAGGCTGGTAGGGGCGGGAACAGTGTTTGGGAACAGGGAAGTAAGCCATCTGATGGTGGGTGTAGTTTAGGATTGTTTTATTCATAAAAAGTGTTAGAAACATTGGGTGGTGGGAAATGTGCACTGGTGAAAGGAAGTGTACATTGTAGGGCTAAAATTCAATAATGAACAATTTTGTAACCACGGTGCTTAAATCAAATATTTATTAATAAAGCAATATTGTAAATTCAAGTATCTAAATAAAAGTTTAAAAAATAGAAAAAATATCATCCTCTTGAGGGGTTTTAAGGCCTTCAGAAAAGGAGAGGACACTACCAATTCAATGCTTCACCACCATATAAAAAGGAAACTTACTGTTAGAGAAATCATTTGGTAATATTAAAAAATTAAATTCATTGAAATGAGTGAGATGAGTATAAAAAAGCTAAAACTTAGTATTTTCAAAGATTTATTATTGAAGAGAAAATTTAATACAGAATAGGCATCAGATTTATGTTCTTAACTGAATGAACATATTCTCATAAATAGAATAGGTCATTTTAATTTTCTAGATTAAGTTAAAAAATCAAAATGTATTTTATAAATGTAGTTTTTATTGTATATTATAATTATTGGAAAATTTTGCCCTGAAAATTTTATTGTAACAGTAACAAATCATTTTTCTCAAATGTAACTTCATAAAAAATCAACAACTATGATAAAAACACTCATATTTTCTAAAGATGTATTGTTTTAATACTTTTATGAATGCTTTTTTACTAGTATATGCTCTGAACTTGTGATCCTGCATTGCTATACATATATAACTCACATAAAGACATACAAATAAAATCATGTGAGATATGAGGTAACAGTGATGCAGAAAGTTATTATTTACAATGGATTTAAGGCATATTTACTGGTAATGCCTAATTTTCTCTATGCTAAAAAGTAAATAAATCATAGTATAGCTGTAGAGTTAGAATTACTAGAATGAAATATCACATTATGATTACATCACTCATTGTGAAAATACAGGTTTATGGTTTTTGGCCAAAAGGAGAAAAATATCATTAAATAATACAAGCATATTTTATCAGATAAGGATCTTTTTCTTTCTGATTATTTAAATTTTATTGATTCTTCCATTCCAATCTCTATAATCAGACCCAAATTTACAGACTCTTCCAGAAAAATGAAGAAACAGAAATACCCGCAAATAGTTTCTACAAAAATTTACCCAAATTACTGAAGTTTTTAAGTTTGTCTCTCTTTTAGGACTATGCTTTATTCTAAGACTCTTGTGGTTGTTCGTGCTGTGGAGTTTAATTTGAAAAAATAAACTATAAATTAATTTTAACTTGTGATATTTGTTATAAAAATCTATTTCTATCATGAATAAACTAATTTAATAGACACATTGTACAATGATGCATTCTGGTTTTATAAGAATGAAGGTTAAATATACTTTTCTTTTTTTGTTTGTTTGTTTGTTTTTTGGACCACACCCAGTGACGCTCAGGGGTTACTCCTGGCTATTCGCTCAGAAGTCGCTCCTGGCAGGCACGGGGGACCATATGGGGAACCGGGGATCAAACAGCGGTCCATCCTAGGTTAGCGCAGGCACCTTCCCTCCAGCACCACCGCCTGGCCCAAATATACTTTTCTATTCTCCAATATGAATTAAGAATATTATATAATTTTAGTTATTCTATAAGGTTCATAAATAAAATAAATATTACATGGATAATTGATGAATATATATATGTGTGTAAGTGTAACAAAGATGAAATTTATCTTCATATGTAAATTTTGAGACTGGTTAAGTGAAAAGTTTTGGAACATTGGTGGTGGGAATGTTGTACTGGTGAAGGGGGGTGTTCTTTACATGGCTGAAACCCAACTACAATCATATTTGTAACCAAGGTGTTTAAATAAAGATATTAATATATAAAAAAGAAGAAGAAAAAAGAAATAAAAATTGTCGGAGAGGGAGCATGCAGGTAAGGCATTTGCCTTTCATGCAGAAGATCAATGGTTCAAAACCTGGCATCCCATATGGTCCCCTGTGCCTGCCAGGGGCGATTTCTGAGTGTAGAGCCTGGAATAACCTCTGAGCGCTGCTGGGTGTGACTCAAAAAAAAAAAAAAAGAAAAAGAAAAATTTCTTTATTTGAAATGAACACATATCTGAAGGAATAATGAATTAACTAGATCAAGTGCATTGGGGAGTAGGAAAGGCCACTGCAGATAGACATGGCAGTGTACTCAAAGTTCTGGTGGAAACTGGAATTATAACTATGGTAATTTAAATATGACACACCATAGTCAGTGTCATAGAGGGCATAGTATAAGCATACTAATATAATTTAAACAATGTAGGTCACATTATTAATTTGGGTCCTCCCATAGTAGGGACCAACCATACTTTTGACAATGTATACATTGAAACTCTAACCACAAGTATGACATTACCTAGAGATAAGACACCTTAAAAATAATGAATTTTAGATGCAGTTTTGAGGGTCAGATCCATATGATGGGAATTAATGTCTTAAAATAATAAATTTTATGAATAATATATGATAGACACACTGTTTCTGGAACAGGAATCCTTGGCTAGGTGAAGAGCTCACAGCTCAAGGAAGCCTAGACTAGAGAAATAGATGAGCTTCATGATCTGCCTGAAGGAATTAGTTGTGGTTTACATACCCACATAGGCAAGAGGCCATACAAAGAATTGAAGTTTCAATTTTATCTCTCACTTACATAAGATCCCCTGAGACATCGTTGGCAATAGGAAACAACCGAGGAAATCAACACAAAACATATCACACCGCGTGAATGAATATTCCAATCCTTTATGTCCTAAGGCAGACTCTTAATCAGATTTGAAGGAACAAACATAGCTTCATGGTTAAATAAGTTAAAGAACTTTAAGACTCAAAACCAATGTTAAAAGAACTAAATGGGCTATTTCAAGACAAGATGAACTCCACAAACAGTAGGTTTCCATTGAAAGATGGCACCAAAGCTCACGGCAATAATTTGTTTCAATATCTTTGAACTAAAGGCACCAATTAAGAGAAACAGATTGGCGATGGATCAGAAAAATGAATCCAAAAATCTGCTGCCTACAAGAAACACTTTGGAATGGTCAAAGCAAAACAGATTCAAACACAAAGGTTCATAGACAATTATTCAGGCAAACCACCCCTTCAAAAAAGTTAGAAACTATAATAGTTTCAAATTACATAGAAGTCAGACTGAAAATGGTTACAAGAGGCATCAAAGGTCATTTCTCAATGATAAAGTGATATATACACCACAAAGAATTCAAACTCCTCAACATACACGCACCTAATAAGGGAATATCAAGTTATATAAAAACTTATTAAATGCATGATGTAAGATATTAAATTTAGCACAGTAATAGTTACAAGACTTCAACACTGTTCTACTACCTATTGATAGATCAACTAGACTACAGCTCCAAAGAAAATATTTATTTTGAAGGAAGAGATGGGTTTAGTAAACATATATAGCTCCCCAAATAAAATACATATTCTTTTGTAGTGCAAATGAGGAATTCTCCAAGATACATACCATACTTGGACATAAAATATACCTCCATAAAATCAAGCACTCTGGGAACATGGTGGAGTGAGGTAGACACTGGCGTGGGATTGGCCCTGATTAATAGTATGTCTGAAACCCAACTATAAAAAATTTTGTAAATCACAATAATTTCAATAAGATAAAAATAATTAAAAAAGATTAATAAGGACGGGAGATAGGAATCTTTTTTGGTGCCATGACTCAGATTCAAACCGAAGGAAATAAATAAAATACATACATGTATAGTTTAAGAAATTGAAAAATGGGGCTCGGTGCAGTGGCGCAAGTGGTAGGACATTTGCCTTGTATATGGCTAGCCTAGGACAGATTGCAGTTCAATCCCCTGGGGTCCCACATGGTCCCTCAAGCCAGGAGCAATTTCTGAGCACATAGCCAGGATAAACCCCTAAGCATCACTAGGTGTGGCTCAAAAAAGAAGTTGAAAAATGAAAATGATCAATAAATTCAGTTGAAAGCAGGGGAAAGGAAATAATAAAATATAGAGCAAAATTAATGACATGGAAATCCAAAATATAAGATCTAAAAGATAAGTGAAAGCAGAGTTGGTTCTTTGAAAAAAATATACAAGATTGATAAACTGTTAGCAAGACTCACAAAGAAAGAAAAAGAGCCCTAATAAACTAAATCAGAAATAAAAGTGGGATGCCAGGACAGAAACTACAAAATTTAAATGATAATTATAGATTAATTTGAGAATCATTATGTCATGTGTTAAAAGAACCCATAGTCTCCTATAATATCCCAAAATTGTACCAAGATGATTTGGGATACCTTAGCAGATCTATTACAATCAAGAACATTTAAATGATAATCAAAGCCCACCCTCACCCCCACTGCCCGCCCCCCCCCCAAAAAAAAAGCCATGGTTCAGATAGATTCACTAGAGAATTTTTTCAAACCTTCAAAGAGTTCCTACTGCCAATCCTTTTCTGGCTATTTCAGGATATCGAAGAAACAGAAACACTTCCAAACAGTTCCTATAAAAATATCACCCAGATGAAAAATCAGATAGAGACATGACAATAAATGAGAATTACTGGTCAATATCCTAGATAAACACAGATGCAGAGTTTCTCAACAAAATAGTAGCAAATAGAATTCAACTACTTATCAAAAAGGTCACACACAATGACCAAGTAGGATTCATCAAGGGATGATGGGATAGTTTAACACACACAAGCCATTCAACATAATACACCATACCTGTTATATCTTCCGGGTTAACAAATCACGAGGCCTAGGAAGGCACCAAGTTTATAAAGGCCCTGATTTCCATTGAAGAGTTTTTAAAAGCTGTCTACAATCATTTTCAAAACAGTCTATACTCGCAGAGAGGACATTTGAAATAGTAGCACCTGTAAGAAAAAATGCTTGAAAAAATAACCTGTACTCACTGACATTAGGTCCTGAAAAAAATCCTTGGTTCCCTGTCCATGTGGCAGGGATGTAGGGTAAATATTATTTGAAACATAACTTAGCTGACATTTTAAAACTTATTTAGACATATAAACATACCCTATGGGAACATTTGCTTAGACTCAAATATTTTTATTTGGTCTTACAGAATAATTAGTCTCCCTCAAATCTAACTTTTCTCTTAGCCTACATGCAGAGTTACATGTAAGAGTTAACATTTTAGGCCCCAGTTCAGTATGCATAAAACCAAAACAATTCTCAACTTGCCTTGCTACTGAGAAACAACTGATAGCAAGAAGCAGTCTCAAGGCATCAGAAATATGCCTTGAACAATTTTCCCCTATGCCTTTTTTAGTAAACTAGCCTCATGATCTGTCAAGAAATTGAGTGTAAGTATTCCACCTTGTGCTTTGAATAAACAGAACAGTGCTTGAACCCAAGTTCACTCATTGGCCTCTGTTATCCATCAGCTGACCCCAGTACACCCCTTTCAAGGAACCACAGAAGATTTCTTTGTGTCAAGATCAGTCGGTCTGTGACATATACCAATATAAAAAAATATATGATCATACAAATAGACACAGAAAAAGCACTTTACAAAGTCTAACTCCCTCTCATGTTAAAAACAGTCAACAAGTAGTATCAAAGGCACTTTCTTCGATATAGTCACAGCTTTTAAACATAAACCTTGGTCAACATTATACTCAATGGGGAAAAACTAAAAGCCTTTCCTCTGAGATCTGACACAAGACAGGTTGTTCACTCTCTCCACTTCTATGCAATATATTACTGGACATATTTGACACAGAAATTAGGTTAAAAAAGGATTTCAAAGTCACCCATAGGAAATAAAGAAGTTGCGTTCTATAGAGAAATCCATGGACTGTTGCATATTATGGAGACCTATTCAACAATTATCATAAAAACATCACTCATATTTTCTAAACATGTATTGCTTTTGTAAAGATTTAAACATTTTATAAATATAGTAACATGTTATCTACAAAAGTGAGAGCTTGACTTCTCCTCATATTAGACTCTTACCCCAGTTTACTACTTTTCTCTTCTTTAAGCAAAACCACACAACTTGAACTAGCTAGTCCTGCCTCCCAGTTAGAGGGGGAAATAAGGGAGGCACCAAGACCAAGACTACTAAGTAGTAAGCTAGGTACAGAGGGGACCACATATTTCAGCAGCCCAGGGTGAGGGGAGGATATCAGAGGTAGGATGAACACGGAGGTGTAGAGAGGACAAAGCAGTGATGGGAACCCCCCTGATTTTATGCAAATATGTGCCTATAATATTATTGTCAACAATATGTAAGCCACTATGATCAAAATAAAAATTATATTAAAAATAAAATAAATAAAAAACAAATCATGAAAGTGAAGAGATATAAAAAACAATCTATTCACAATTGTGTCCAAAAAAAAATCAAGTACCTTGAAGTTAGCTTAACTAAAGAGGTGAAAGACCTATACAAGCAAAGCTATAAAACAATAATTCAGGGGCCAGAGTGGTGGCACAGTGGTAGTCAGTTTACCTTGCACGCGGATGATTTAGGAAGAACACAGGTTCGATCCCTGGCATCCCATAAAGTCCTCTGAGCCAAGATTGATTTCTGAGCTCAGAGCAGGGACTAACCCATGAGCTCCTCCTCCAGGTACCCCCCCCCAAAAAAAAAAAACTGCTTCAAGAAATAAAAGAACACAAGTTGAATTACTGTGATTTGGAAGCTATATTCTTTTTTGTTTTCCTTTGTTCTGTTTTGTTTGATGGAGGGGCCACACCTAAAGGTACTCAGGGTTCACTCTGGCTCTACACTCAGAAATTACTTGTGGCAGTACTCAGAGAACCTATTGAGATGTTGGGGATTGAAGCTAAGAGGTCTGAGTATAAGATAAATAGAGTGACATTGTTCAAACTTTGTATTTTTTTTATTTTAATCAAAGTGGATTACAAATCATTCACAATAATATTTTAGGTGCATAGTGATATTGAATTAGAGCATTTATTTAGAGCATTAGGCATTTCCACCACCAATGTTGTTCTCCTTCCACCCCTGTTCCCAGCATGCATCCCATAATGCCCTCTTTTACCCCCCAGGCTGCTAGTATATTTGGTCCTTTCTGTGTCTAGTATGTTGTAAATTGGGTATCGATTCTGTTGTCATTGGCTTTGGATTTGATGCTTAAGCTATATTTTCATAGAAAAATCATGCTTTTTCTTTTTTGTTTGTTTGTTTTTTGTTTTTGGGCCACACCCAGTGACGCTCAGGGGTTACTCCTGGCTATGCACTCAGAGGTTGCTCCTGGCTTGGGGGACCATATGGGAAACCGAGGGATCAAACCGCGGTTCGTCCTAGGCTAGTGCAGGCAAGGCAGGCACCTTACCTCCAGCACCACCGCCCGGCCCCCAAAAATCATGCTTTTTCAATAAAAATAATACTTAATGGAATGTGATTAAAGTGAGATGACATATTTAGAGACGGTTATAAGGGATAATTATAGTAAAACTAAATTCCTCTATACACACAAATATAATTGCATGCAGCTAGTATGTTAATATTATTAAACTATAGGATTATAATTCAATATAAATAAATAAATAAATAAATATCATTTAGCAAGGCAAGTGGGATTTTTGGTAACAAGTGGTTTGCAGTCTGAAATCTCCCAAAAATTTATGACCACATTTAATTTGTTTTATAAATTATTTTACTCTAATATTTATTTTACATGTACTAATTCAGTAGTATATCTGATTTGTGAGGGTTTTTTTTTATTTTATGAGCTTTATAAACTGCATGACACTTCAAAACATTATTTATCACCTAAATTCAAAAAGCATAACATTGCAAAAGGTCAACTATAAATATACTCTCTTCAGTATACTCTCTTCAGAATCAGAAAAGCATTTGTAACTTAGTAAGAATGAAATGCCAAAATTGTTTCTTAATTTTGGGAGCCATTTTATTTAGAAATAGTGCTTTTTATATGATCTGAAGATTAATTCAGTGCTTTCAAGACCTGTATTATTTTCCATTTCTCCGTGTTACACTTCTATTACACGTAGGCCACTGGTATGTGGTTTGTATATTTTATTTTTTTTCCTTTTTTTAATTTTTTTATTATTTTTAAACATGTTGGGTTACATATCGTTGGCAATCATATTTTAGGTACAAATTAACATAAAATCAGGGGAACTCCCATCACCAAAAAGGCCTCCGTCCACCTCGGTTCCCATCCTAGTTCCCATATCCTCTCCCCTACCGCCCCCCCCCCCCAGGGTTGCTAAAGCAAGTGATCTCCTCTGCGTCTAATTTGCTAATTTTGGTGGTCTTACACCTGTTTGGTCTTGGTTACCGCCCTTTCCCCCCCTGATTGGGAAGGGGGGCTAGTCAGTATAAGCTATGTGGCTTTGTTTGAGAAAGAAGAAAAAAATAGAAGATAAAGAAAACAAATGTGTTACATTCTAATATATTCAGTCAACTGATATATAAATTATTTATTTAAAAAAAAAAGGGGGGGCCCGGGAGATAGCATGGAGGTAAGGCGTTTGCCTTTCATGCAAAAGGTGATTGGTTCGAATCCCGGTGCCCCATATGGTCCCCCGTGCCTGCCAGGAGCAATTTCTGAGCATGGAGCCAGGAGTAACCCCTGAGCGCTGCCGGGTGTGACCCAAAAACCACAAAAAAATAAATA
>PVKC010006982.1:13973-30329 GCA_004027635.1 Crocidura indochinensis | reverse complement strand
CATAGAATAAGTCAGTGGAACAGTGACTCAACTTCTTGCTGAAGTGATATATGGTGGAGCTGAAAAGATGTATTTTGCTTTGGGAGCCAGATGACATCTTAGTGAGGTGGGAGGAAGGTCCCTGTTTCCTAGGAGAGAATGATTGAGGGTGAAGAGGGTTAAATTGGAAGAGATAGCGGTCAGGTTTGAGGGGTGAGAGAATATGAATAGTTTTGTAATGCAGTGATGGGGGGGTAGAAGGAATAGTATACAACAGGGCTATATATAATGTAGGCAGGTATTATGTATAATCCAGGTTAGACAAACAGGAGTCCACCACTTACTCACTTACACACACTTATAAACAGACATTAATCTATTCATAGTTGTAGTTGGAGGTCTGATCCTTATGAGATGGGTCAGAGCACTTTAGAAAAAAAAAGGACCAGCAAATCAGAAGGGAATGGTCTTCCAATTTATAGGCCCTTCACCAATAGTGGGGGAGAACTTTTCTAACTGGTAATTTCAGGGTTAGGTTGTGTATGGAGCATTTTAGGATAAACATAATTTTCATGTCTAGAGTACAAAGTAATGTGGTAATGAGCACTATAATAGGGGTTTACTCCATGTGGTGGTGTTCTCCATGTCCTTTGCAGTGAGATTCATTTCTTAAAGGAAATTACCAGTGTGGGCATTATGACACAATAGCAATGTAGTTTGAGTTGAGAAAGAAGAAAGAAAAGAAAAAAGAAAATAGTAACCTGCAAAATCTTACTAATGAATGATGTCTGTAACAACAGCCTATGGTGTGCATTTGCCTAAGCATTATGTCTTAGTAGCAGATGTAGTCAAAGGGAAATGCGGGGAGGGCAGAGTGATAGCATAGTGGTAGGGCTGACCAGGACAGACCACGGTTCTATCCCCTGAGTCCCATATGGTCCCCCAATCTGGAGCGATTTCTGAGCGCATAGCCAGGAGTAATCCCTGAGCATCACCGGGTGTACCCCCACTCAAAACAAACAAACAAAAGGGAAACGGATACATTGGGAATATGTTGTCAAGAGATTGCCCTATGTATTTGGAGTCTAATATAATAAATCATTAAATTACTAAGTTACGGTGTTCAACCTAACTCTCCACAAACCACTGTGGACAGAGAAGTTGATGAGTTATTTTATAGATAGAAAAATTAAGGTATTACTACATATGATAATGAGCACTGCAGTTGGATTCTCTGGCTTCCAAACATATTCTACAGCTTTTTCTGTGAATAAAAATATATCATTATTATAGGTCTTTGGAGTGAGAAGTTTATTGGACACCTGGTCATTCTAAACAACTAACTCATTGTTGCAAGTTTCTTTATAGTATAAAAGAGAGTCAAGGCTTTGTGTTTCTCCTTTTCCAGTTGATTTGTTTTCTGCTCCTCACTGTAATCTTGTACTATGATATCCAGACTATTCACATTTAGCCCATTGTGTTTCTTCATGGAGTTATTCTAAATACCACACATAAATGATGTCACTGCATTTATACTTCTTCTGGCTCACTTTGTTTAACATAATATTTTCTAGTTTCATCCTTGTTGCTGCGAGTTGAATGATTGTATCATTTCTTACTGCTGTGTAGTATTCCATTTTGTATATATACCACATCTCCATACATACTTTTGGATAAATATTTTTCTAACTTGGGGATAGATATCTAAGAGAGGGATTTCTGGGTCGTAAGGTAGATCAATTTTGAGTTTACTGAGAACCCTCAACACTGTTTTCCTCATGAACTTTATAGTCTCAGGTCTGATTTTAAGGTCTTTAATCCATTTTGAGTTGAATTTTGTGTAAGGTTTGAGGTATGGATCAATCTTTAATTTCTTATAGGTGGTTATCCAGGTGTTGCAGCACCATTTGTTTAAGAGACTGTCTTTGTTCCATTTCAAGTTCTTGGCTCCTTTATAAAATACTAGTTGACTGAATATTTGGTGATCTATCACTGGACATTTTATATTGACCCATTGGTTTGACACTTTGTTTTTGTTCTAGTACCATGTTGTTTTGATCACTATGGTTTTGTAGTAAAGCTTCAAGTTAGGTTAAGAGATGCCACCTAGTTTCTTGTTTTTCAATATGGATTTGGCTAGCCAAAGGAACTTTATCATTAATTGTTCTAAATCCTTAAAAAAAGGTTTCTGAATTTGCATAGGAATTTCATTGACTACATATAGTAATTTAGATAAGATGGTCATTTTGATATTAATTCTTCCTACCCATATACACAAGATGTTCTTTCAATTGTTAGGTCCTCTTCAATTTTTTGAAGCATTTTGAAGTTTTCGTGATATAGATCTTTCATCTTTCATGTTAGGCTGATTTCTAAACTTTTGATATTTTTAGATACAATCTTAAATGGGATGGACACTTTTATCTCTTTTTCCTTTGTCTCATTATTTGTATAAAGGAATGCAACTGTCTTTTGTGTGTTAACTTTGTAACAGGCCACTTTGCTTTATTGAGTTGTTGTTTCCAGGGATTTTTCTGTAGGCTCTTTAGGCTTTTCTATTTATATCATCATATCATCTACAAATATAGTTTAAATTTCTCTTTCCCTATTTGAATTCCCTTGATTCTGTTCTCTTGTCTAACTGATATTGCTAGGACTTATAATACTATGCTGAATAAAACTGGAGACATGGGAAGACTTGTCTATGCCCTGACTTTAAGATATTTTGTTTCTTTCATTTAGTAGTTTAAATATGCAATTCTACTGTCTTTTTGCCTGAATTGCTTCCAATGGGAGATCTGATTTGATTCTTTTGTTCTTTCCTTTGTACTTGGATTTATTTTTCTCCCTTATTACTTTAAAGAATTTTTTTCTTTGTTTTTTTTTGGGGGGGTCATTTGGATTACTATATGTCTTAGTGTTGATCTATTAGGGTTTCTTTTATTTTATTTCCTTTCACCTCTTGTATTTGTACAAAGAGTGGGTAAATTCTCTGCTATTGATTCCCTTACTACTTGTTCTTCCTCTTTCTCTTTTTCCTTCCCTTGTGGTATTCCTATAAATTATAGATTATTTTTTTTGTCTTTGTTCAGAAACTGCCTTACATTTTCTTCCAATGTTTGTCTCTCATTTCTTTACTGACTATTTTGTTGTTGCTGACTTGCATTTTGTCTTTCAGTTCATCTATGCAATTCTCTATGTGTGTTATTCTGCTACTGTGGCTTGCTAACATGTTTTTAGTTCCCTTAGTTCCATTTGTATGAACTCTCATCTTTTGATAGAGTTTTTCATTGAGTTGGTGACAAGGGCTGATGGGGAGGGGTCACTCCTGGCTCATCTTAGCTGCAGGACAGTGCTTGTTTCTCTACTGAGATTTTGGTCACTACATGTGTAGACAATTCAAACATACTTCCTATCTTTTGCAGCCAGATGCCTAACTATGATTTATGCTTCAATAATATGCTATAGCTCGGTTCAATTCCTGAACTGAGGTCAGTAAAAAGAAGTGGAATTGCTATTTTACCAGATATCTAAAAATGTGATTTTCTATAGCCCAACATGATATATTATTAATAAAAATGGTGTGAAACTGAGTGCTAGAATTTTTTTGGAGTTTAACTTACACTACACCTTTTACTTAAGTCTATCAAATTATTTTATAAGTCATTTAATGTTTAATAATGTTGCTTGGTGCTATAAACTTAATTTCTCATTGTCTATAATAAGTGAAATTATATGAATATTGGTTTGTCAACTATAAATATTGGATGTCAAATAGTTGGAGTGATGGGGAGAGTTAGCACTGGACCAGTCTTCTCAAACTTAATTGCACAAATTAACACCTTGAAATGTTGTCAAAATATAGATTCTAAATCAATAGTGTAATATGACATTCTGAATATGTAATAAGCTTCTAGCTAATGCTGCAGATTTGATCTTTGAATTCTAAAAGTAGTATACTTTAGTGTATAATATTCCTCCAAAAAGAATTTCAAGAAATATACCTCAGGCTATAGGTAGATGAAAAAAGCTATTGTTGTTAATTTTATTACTTTATCTGAATGATAGAATCTAGTCCTTTGTTGACATACCTTTAAACTTCATTTTGGTTTATTATTAACAAAAATAATCCTTGTATATTACTTTATCAACCTACCTATCTATTCTCTAACAAAAAAGACAGAACATAATTTAAATAAAATGATTCTAAGGAGATTCAAAGGGAGTTTACTGTTATCTATTTTAGCACCACTGTGCCACTCCAAAGCAAATATCTGGCCATCTTATGTTAAGAAACTTTGGGGGGTTTTGCTAATAGTTTATAATATCACAAGGTCAGTCATAATTTTATCTGCTTTTCCTGAAAAGAAAAAAGTTACATATGATTTATACTATAGTGGCTATGGTATGGTCTTTGAGGAAGGAAGATACAGGCCACATTTTAAAGTTTTTCCTGAGCATTATTCCTACCACCTAGAGATAACTTGCTTCAGGGGGCCAAGGTGGGAGATAAGATTGCTGCTAACAAATACTATAGCAAGGACTAAAATATATAGATAGTTTAAGGCTCTTTATTTATGGAGACAGTGAAAAGACATAATTGTAGATTCCTGGAGAAGAGAGTTCAATGTTAATTTGGCAAGCCTTACTGACTATCTGAGATATAGGACTGAAAGAGGTCATAGATTAGGAAGAGTCTTAATTATCACAGATGAAGATTGGAGTTTAGCATTGAAAATAATGTTGATCTTGAGATGTTTATTTCATTAAAAATAACGATAGTGATCTTTTGAAGCATTTATTATGCAACCTAAGGAAAGATGGTCTGATCATTGGCTCCAAAATTAATTTTAGAGAAAATTATTTAAATTGCATTCCGTTTGATGTAGTATTATGTAAATTAGCAAAAAATCCCACAATAACATAAAATATACTGTTACTTCAATTTAATCTGGATCTAAAATTAAAAGTCTTAAATATACTAGATAATCAGTGTTTTCAAAATTGCAGAGACTATTGTGTCCTTTTATTTATGTACTTATTTTGTGAGGAGACACACCTACTGTGCTCAGAGTTTACTCCTAAATCTGTGCTGTATCATTGCTGGTAGTGATCAGAGGACTTTAATGTAGTGCTAGCGAACAACCTATACATTTTATGTCTTGTGTGGGTATTATAATTTTATGGCAGTTGCCTTTGAAGAGGCCTCACAACTTTGACTACCATGTTTTGAGTAGTATGTTTTCATGAAAATCATAATAACTCTGAATGTATGGTTTCCTTGTCAACTCTTTTTTCATAAATCAAGTAAAGCAAAGAATGGTGGAGCATGGCAGCTGAATAATTTAGCAACCACATGTGGTTTACTTATTCTCTTTATTTTCACTATCACAAATAAAATGAATAGACATCATGGTTCTGGGATTTCAAAGTCCACTGTAAGGAATGTGAAGGACCCGAAGCCCTAGCATGTGAATGCATATTTGCTCCTTTGCCTTGATAATTGTATCTCAGGAATGCTCATAATTTCTAAATGATTTAAAATTTATAAAAGCTGTTCAAACTTTTAAGTAAGTCTGACTCTTCTGGATATTTCAACAGTATATTTGTGCTGGTTGAGTATATATTTGATACATTTTTATCAAATTGAAACAGTGTGCTAAACTGATTTACTGCTCAGAAGTTTTCTATCTATTCCATACTTTTCATTTCAAAGTATCATGTCAATTAGTAGATCAGCAATGCTTAACTTCAAGTTGTTTTGTGAACTTCCAAGTTCACTTACAAGCTGTCTCCAACTTCCAAGTTGTTTATTAAGCTTCTCAATTTACTAAATTTCCACATCTAGATAATCCTTCTTCTTTTTTAAACCTTTTAAATATTCAATTGTTTTCTAACCATGAAATTTTTATATTTTGGTCTTGGGTCACACTTATTGGTGTTTATGGTCTACTTCAATTCAGTCAGTATTCAGGAGTGAAGCTTGGGGAACCACGAAGTAGTAGATTGTACCTGTGTGCAATACTTATATTTTAGACCATTGAGTTAATTTCCCAGCTCCTCTCAGTCTTTATTCTGATACTTGTAACTCTTAAATTCTGTATAGGGTAAGTTATACATTCCCACTCATGGACAGTATAGAAATATACCCTGTGAAAGTGAAAAATGTAAAAATGTGAGATAATACTGCCCTAAAATAGGTAATACTAAACATACTGGATAATCAGAAGTTGAAACTGTTAGGACAGTTTGCCATTGCATCTGTTGTCACTTGATAAACTTCATGATTAGAAATAACCAATTTAAATACTAACCTTACTACTATTTATACTTAGATGAGACAATTTGACCTTATGTGCTTATATACAGAAATGCTTGTCTCTGCTTTATGAATATTTTTGAATATTGATATGATACTTTGGTACAACAACACTATCCTTATTGTATTAGGCTGTCAGTAAAGCTTAACTCCATATTCATCACTCTAAGCTACTTTTTATAACCAGTGCTGTCACACAGTGATCATGAACACATTTATTATAATAAGGTTACCATTTATATCTTTATCATCATCATAAACATCTCTTCTGTGCCTCAAATTTTGTATCCTAATATTTTTCTTTGAGCCTATCTTCAGAATCTACTTAAAATTCAAATATTCTCTCTCTCGTATTCCAAATCTTCATTGGTACACTCACTGAAAAGGGGTCATTTTCCTAGCCTACATAACTACTTTTATACCAGTCTAGCTGCAATTCCACACTTACTTTCATTGCTTGTTGCAGATATCTCATAATGATATTAAGAAAACTTATCAAAAATAATTTTATTATCCACTCACGAAACAAACTAAAAACTTTAGGATAATGTGTGTTAATATTTATAACAACCTAAAAAATTTGTATCATCATTTAATAAATATCTATCATAGTAACTCCTACTTCATCTAACTAACCTCTATGTTCCCCACAAGTAGAAATCTGTGCTTTCAACTTATTATTACCTTGCCTTTGCATTAATAAAACCCATTTATTTATTTTATGTTATTTTATTTTGGGTTTGGGGTCACACCCAGTGGTGATCAGGAGTTGCTCCTGGCTCTGGGCTCAGAAGTTGCTCCTGGCAGGTGTGGGGGACCAGGTAGGATGCCGGGATTTGAACTACAATCCATCCTGTTCTAGCCACGTGCAAGGCAAACACCTTACCACTGTGCTATCGCTCTGGCCCCAAAACTCATTTTTAAATAAGTAAGCAAATTATATTTGTGAAGCAATGATTTAAAATATTGGATAATTATAGTGAATTCAAAACAAAAATATGCAGGTAGGTGAGTTTATATGCTATATAAAAAGTATACATAATGTAATAGTACTATATATGTAATAGTACCGCTTCATTCAATGGCTTTCTTTTATGATTTCAATTGCTAGAGATCAATCCTACTTAAATATCTTAGGTGAAATAATGGTTTTGAGAACAGGGAGATCACATGTATATATAATGTTTATAACAATTTGTTGTCATAATTCTTCTAGCTTATTATTATTTTAGTCTCATATTGTTCTGTACCTTGTTTATAAACTAAACTAAACTTTGTCAAAAGTATGTGTATATAGAAAACTGCACATATTGGCTTTGGTATCATTTGCAGTTCCAGGCACTCACTGGAATGTTAGGACTAATCCTTGTGAATAAAAAGAACAACAGCATAATTATCTTTATACTACACATTCTTCAGATGAAGTAACTGTATTGATAATTATTCATTTTTTTTTTGTTTTTGGGTCACACTTGGCAGCTCTCAGGGGTTACTTCTGGCTGTATGCTCAGAAATCGCTCCTGGCAGGTTCGGGAGACCATATGAGATGCCGGTATTCGAACCATTGTCCTTCTGTGTCTAAGGCAAACACCTTACTTATCACCATGCTATCTCTCCGGCCTCGAAAATTATTAACAATTATCAGCAATGTTTTTGACCTTTCCACAATTACTTTACAATGTCCAACCTAGGATAAGCATCATAATCCAAGTGTATTAACTGTATAAATTATGAGGCTACAAAATAGCACGTTTTTTATTCACACAATACCCATAGCTTTAGTGTTGGCTCAGATAAAAACAGTTGCATTCACAATATGATGTTTACATTCAGCTTAAATTATATATATATATATAGTATTTAATAAAATCTTTTCTTCAGTTAGAAAACTCAGCTTCAAATATAGTCTTCTAGCTATCTGATCTTAAATGTGTCCTGTAACTTTCTTTGTGCCCTCTAACTTTTCTTTTCTTCTCTTTTCTTTTTGTTATACAAATTAAACATTTTAAAAGAAAATAACTATTATTTTCTTTAGTGATTACACTGACTTTACACTCAGTAATCATTCCTGTCATGACTCAGGATGACACGTAGGATACCAGGGACTGAATTTGAGTTAGCAGCATGCAAGGCAAGTGCCATGACTGCTCTACTTTCTCTGGTACTTGATATAAATTTTAAACTTTGTTAAGAACACAGATTAAAAAGACTATCTAGATCACATTTAGTTTTAAAGATGTTTAGCCATAGAGACCAATAATGATTAGCATAACTGTTAACAGTAATGATGTATTTACATATATATAAACCAGGATTAAGAATTATTATCACCATAACATTTTGTATTTCTCATTTGGTCACAATCCTCTTAAAAATCTAGACAGAACAGCTTAGTTGCAAGAAAATGTGTCCCATATTAACTATGTCTAAAAGCAGCTAGGTCCATAAAGATATTCTGCACCTTACTAAATACTAAATACAGGCTTATGTTTTTTGATATTCTATCTTGAGGACCTCTAATGTCTCTAAAAAGGGCAAACCATATTCCAAGAGTTTTCATATTCAGGGAAGCCAAATGTTGTGACTGCCTTCAGGTTTTTTATACCCCCATTTCAAAGGCAATTTATTCAAAAAATATTTTATAAGACAACATTTTATTGTAAATTGTCAAAATCTGATCATCACAATAAAATTCTTTTATTTTATCAAAGTCAAAGAAAAAATATTATCTTTTATGGTAGCTTTCATCCCAACTTTTATCTGATTTCATAAAGTTAACTAATAAAATAATACTTTGCAAAAAAGTTAAAAGAGCTGCTAACAGTCTGCTGTAATCTGAATATGAACTTGAGGCTAATATAAGCATATGCATTTAATAAACAATCTCATGAACACTAAGAAAAAGATATAAGAAGGAATGAAATAAAGAGACTTTCTATTTAATGTGTAGGCTTTAAAAGAGAGAAGTTTTTGAAGTACTTAATTATTCATTAAATAGACTGATTTTAGCCTTTTCACTCATAAGAGAGAAAACTAGATCATCACAGATTAGGTTTTGTTCAGTACTTAGCGTAATGCTCAGTGGCATAACACTCAATTCCCTTTGTCTAAAAATGGCACTTTGGTTCACTCTGGTGATACAAGACAAATAGGGCCTTTTAGGCATTTTACCACTTCTCAAATGCATCTCCTTTCAGAACTCTCCATTCAGGCACTTTGACTTTGATGCTTTGAGCTCTAATTGACTCCTAGGAATGCAATTTTCATATACATGTCAGTTGAATTAAGATAGAATGTGAGTAGTTACATTAAAGTGGACCTGTCTCTCCATAAGGTTGATTACTAAAATTAAGTATAGCACCTGAGTGACTAGATAGAATTGTCAACATGTTCTCACAATAGAACAGATGGCTCTATCATGGTGACAAACTGCCTGTGATTTTATAAATATGTAATATTGGTTATTGAGAATGGACAAGAGTAAACATAGGCCATTCAGTCTAGAAAAATTTTTAAATGCATATGCCCTATATCATCTTCAATCATGTACAATCATTCAACTTAGACTACAATGATCATCTAACTCAAAACAGGAAAAAGAATTTGAGTATAAATGCTTTGTTGATAATCATATATTTAAGATCTATTTAGATAATGTGATAACATAGATATAAATCTATTTATGTTTCTAGTACTCTGAGGCATTTAATGTACTGATGCATTAAAGTAATAAACATTCAATATACCAGAAAAAGAATACTTTATAATTGACAAAGTTTCAAAGTACACTAAAAACATAAAGCACATAATAAATTACTTTTTCTTCAAAAACATCGTTAGCATGTTTAGCAAGTAAGACATGTTTATTTAAATCACTAGGCAGAATGGAAATTAACATATGTTCAGATCTTGGTTTCTCATTTTCTAAATTAAAACAAATCTGGAATGAGCAAAATGCACAATATGGTAAAGTTAGTTGCAGCTAATTTTGCTTAATCCCCTTTATTTCCTATTTCTCATGAATAGCTTAGCAACTCTTGCAAAATAATAGGCAGTGCAAATGTTATTTTTGAGTCTAACTGTTTTTACACATCGTAAATGTTGATATATTTTCAGTGAAATTGGAATTGCACCTCCAAGTAGATATAAAACTGTCCAAGCTTATTTCACTCAGGAGAGTAAAAGACAAAGTTCATAATGGTCTGGGCATCTATGATGAGAATAACAATACTATTTTTCAGTTTTTGCCAACAAGAGAAGCTGCCAATGACCTTCCAGTCCTGTGTGATCACCAAAGAGTGCCAAGTGTCAGAGTGGTCTGAATGGAGCCCGTGTTCGAAGTCCTGTCATGATGTGGTATTCTCTGGAGGCACACGTACAAGGACACGAAGTATTACACAGTTTCCTGTTGGGAGTGAGAAAGAGTGCCCAGAACTTGAGGAAAACGAACTGTGTATGCCTCCAGTAGATGGAGTTGCCCCATGTGCCACGTAAGTATATAGGTTCTCCTCTACATGTCTGCAAGCTTTCATATTTATGTGACTGTGTGATAGTGACTGAATCCTATACAGAGAGATAGTGATTTTTATCAATATTAAGTGAGGAAAATAAAAAATATTTTATAAATACAGAAATAAGAAGACACCAGTGTTGTAAAGTGTATTTCTAACAATCTGCATTTTCAAATTTCCACAGACCAGATTTTTAGTAGCTTTCAGTACTTGCATATTTTCAATTGAAAATTTTCTATAGCTGTGGGCAAATTTTTTCCAAAGGAGAGAATAGTAAGTAGTTAACACCCTTATTTGTCTTGTACACTTATTTGTCTTGTTCGCAATGATTCAACCTTAATGTAGAGAGTATATAAACAAATAAATGTCTATTCCAGTGAAGTAGCGATTACAAAACAAAATCAAGTTGAATCTGGTCCTTAGGCCATATTTTGTCAGCCCATACTCTATAAGATTAAATAAATAAACTTTCATAATACTGGGTTTTATTGACTAAACTTGCTTTTGAACAAGGACTATTACAATTCAGTACTACATATAACAAGTTTTACTGCTTTGAATAAAATACTACATCAAGAATTTAAACTCGGAGCCCGGGAGATAGCATGGAGGTAAGGCGTTTGCCTTTCATGCAAAAGGTCATCGGTTCGAATCCGGATGCCCCATATGGTCCCCCGTGCCTGCCAGGAGCAATTTCTGAGCATGGAGCCAGGAGTAACCCCTGAGCACTGCCGGGTGTGACCCAAAAACCACACAAAAAAAATTTAAAACTCTTTGTGAAAATGGATTATATTTATTAGTCTTATTTTTATTTTCAATCATGTCATATATCTCAAGATTCACATGTGCTCCTTAAATTTTTATACAGTTCATTTAAAACAAAAATTTTTCTTCAAAACTTATTTTTACAAATAGCATTTTTGGTCTTTAAAAATACCATGTAAGACAGAATTTTGAATTATATTGGCATAAATATATTTCAGCTTAACCTGAATATTTATAAAGCAGCAGAGGAAATATTGCAATCTCAATAGGTGCCTATTGGCTTCATTGAGAGCTTTTTTTTGAATATTCTACATATTTAAATGAATACAATTCAAACTTTGTGAACTAATGAAACAGAAAATCATCATAATGACTAACAATTCTGAAACAACTACCAACAGATACTAATATTGAATATGTATACAAAATCTTCAGTTTTTCAGCATTTCTGAACACATTTTCTTTTGAAGTAGCAAAAAACTAAATCTCAAAAGAAAATTTTATTACAAATTTTTCTGCCTTTTGCACTGATTTGTATGTTTTTCTCTACATCTTAGATTTGAGAAAACTATCAGTATTTCCTGAGTACTTTTCACCTATGAATTTGTTTCTATATTCTGTCACAAGATTAGTTGTTTTATTCTTCATCTTCTTAATTATTAAAACAGTGTTACCAAATAAAAATATAGTATTTTTTCTTTGAACAAGTAACCAACTTACGCTATCAAAAATTTATCTGTTCATAGAAATCTTGAAGATGCACTAAATTGGCAAGTTCAAATTATAAAAATAATTTTAATTGTATCTCTAACAACAAAAACCCCTTTTCCCTCTTTATGTTTTGAAAAGTGGCATGGTATGGACAAATGTTGGGTTTGGGGTTATAGCAGACAGTGCTCAAGGGCTACTCTGATTTAATGTTTAGAGTTCACTTTTAGCAGTATGTGTTTGGGGAGGGGATGGTGTAAAGCAGTGTTAGATGAAACCTTTTTTTTTGTTTGTTTGTTTGTTTGCTAATTGGTATGGCAAGTACATCCAGTACTATATTGCATTGAAGTGCCTAGAGTGGGCAAGTTTATTTTATGCCTTTATGTTTGTTATAGATGGGGTCTCAAACTCAATTTACCTGGGGGCCGTAGGAGGCAAAGTCGGGATGATCCTTGAGTGCAAAGTCAGTAGTAAGCCTTAAACATTGGGGGTGTGTGACCCAAACAACTAAAACAAAACAAAAGAAAAAAAAAAGATTCCTCTAGGGCAGGGCCACAAAATGTTGTACAGAGGGCCGCAAACGGTCCGCGGGATGCGAGTTTGAGACCCCTTATTTGTGCCATCTTCCTGGCACATATTTTAGTTTAGTTCCTTGCTATTATTAACCTATGCTATAAGACACTAGGGCAACTCTGACATTCATTGCCACCTGAGTGAACATTTAGGGGGATTTACAACATGTGGAATATGGAGCAGAGCGATAACACAAGGGTAGGGCGATAGCTTTGCACAGGGCTGATCCAGGATGGACCTGGATTAGATTGCCAGCGTCCATTTTGGTCCCCCAAGCCAGAAGTAACATCTGAGTGCATAACCAAGAGTAATGCTGAGCATCACCGGGTGTGGCGAAAACAAACAAACAAAAATGTGGGACTTGACTGGTGATTTAACTGAGGTTAGGTGCATACGTGTGCCCTAACCCCAGTGCTATTTCCTGGTCGATCCTCTTTTTTTATTTTTACCTTCATTAGTCTCCCTCATCAATCCAAGACATCAATTGTGTATGATTTGAAATTGGCCTAAGTGCATCACATCTTATAAAGGAGGGTATTACCTTGATTCCTTAAATTCTGCACCTCTGTCGAAACACAAATTTCCATTTATAAAAATGAACTGTAGACACAAAGGTCAATTTGACTCTCATGAAACTTTACCACAGATAAAGCAAAGAGTATAGATCAGGCATCCACCCTTTTTGTCTAATTGAGATGAACATTAGCCCATCCATTTACAGCTATGATGACTGTTAATCTGATTAGTTGAGCTAGAATCTTGGTGAAAGTAACACATAGTGTCACATGAGCCATTTTCTATGTGCTTTTAGAATATCCATTTTCCTTGAGGTTGATAAATGCCATCAATTTTTATCTTCAGTAACATCAGGAAATGTTTCCCTGGCCACCTCCTCAAGGAAAGGTTGGGCTGACAATCCGTTGGCATTTGTTTCACATTATAATATTGCTTGGAACTTTAATTTAGAATCATAGTTTGTCTTTCCCTATTCCACTAATTAGAAATGTCAGCTCTTTTCATCACTTAAAGCTCTAAAGGATGCTTAGGGCTGAGTGGGAAAAAGAAAATATTACCCTCAAAAATAAAAAAGCAACTTTAATTTTAAAATAGATTTTTATCCTAACATACAATTATAATTTTGATTCAATATGAGAAAGTATGGCTGGAGAGATTATATAGCAGATAAGGCAAAACAAATCATTGGCTTCCCTGTCATTTGAAAGTAGAATATTTTGAAAGTAGACTATCATCCTTTGCTTATAAGTTTTGAGAAAGGGCAAGCCTGAGTTCAATTTAATTGAACATAAAATTTTATGTTTTCAGCATTATGTTCTTTCATAAAATATTTAAAAGTAAATTATAGTAGTTGCAATTAGTACCATATCACCCCAACTTAACCCCTTTTTAAATATAAAGTTGCTGAGGATGAAGGAATAGGGAGAATATATACCACAATGTAGTCTGAGTAAGAGTTATGAAAGAGGAAATGATATTTTAGGTTAACATTCTTTAAAATATCAAGAAGCATTGGAAAATATTTATTCAGTGAATGTGGCTGAGGTTGTGGACACTTTGTTTTTCTAGATATGGATGGAGAACTACAGAGTGGACAGAATGTAGAGTGGATCCTTTGCTCAGTCAACAAGACAAGAGGAGAGGCAACCAGACAGCCCTCTGTGGGGGAGGAATCCAAACACGAGAAGTGTACTGTGTGCAGACTAATGGCGAGCTTTTCTCACATTCAAGCTCCCACAATGGCAAAGAAGGTAAATTGTGTTTTCTTTTCAACTTATTCATGTGGAAAGCAAAGAGAGAAAATATAGTGGTTATATGCTTATCTTACATATGGTTGAAATATTTTCATCTCTGTCATTGGCCCTAAGCATCCCTGAGAGAAACCCTCAGTCACCATAAAAATCCAAAATCAAAAGACACACATATACACTGAGTATGAAATAAAATGGAAGACTATATATACAGTCACTAGGGCACAGAAACTCGTATTTCTTTTACAACTTAACTATCCACAATATACTACCTACTATGATGAGTAGTAATTCAAACTGTGGGTGTACAAGTAAATGAGAATTTATACTTAATAATGCTTGACATACTGATATATTTTTCTTTAAGTTTTTTTGTGTATGTGGGGGGGGGCACAGTTGGTGATGCTTAGGGGTTACTCCTGGCAATGTGCTCAGAAATCGCTCTTGACTTGGGTGACCTTATGGGATGCTGGGGATAGAACCATGGTCCATCCTAAGCTAGTGTGGGCAAGGCAGACACCTTACTGTCTGCACCACCACTCTGACACCACATTTTTCTTTAAGTTTTATGATTTCCAGCTCAGAGTCAAATATTAGCTGGACAAATAATTGTAAAAATAGAATAAACATTTACATGGTATTATATACATTCATATAAGATTAAATCCTAAAATCCAAATTTTCTTTTCTTTATATAATATAAAACAAAGAACAGTCAACTGGTGAAAATTTTCTGACTTTACTATATGAAATATGATTAAAAACACAAATAAAATCATGGCCTGAGAGATAATTCAATGGATTAGATTCTTGGGCAATGTATGTTCTATCCCTGACACCCATATTATCTACGGAGCACCACCACGATTTATTCCTGATCATAGAGGTAGAAGTAATCCCTAAGCATCTTCAGGTTTCCTTAAAAAACAAACAATAATCCTGTAATCAAGATAAAAATAAGTAAAATGAGTAAAAATAATTATTTTGAATTTAAATTAAATAAGCACATATAAGTACAACATAAATCTACAGTGAAAAAAAGTAGACCCTTGGACTTCTACTCTTATCTAGTGGTTTTTCACTTGAATTTGAGTTTTGAAATGTGATGTCAGAAAAGGATAAATAAATATAAGATGCCATGACCAGAATATATTCATACATGATATTTCATTTTATATGAAGTTTCCTTAAATTATTATCAAGAGTGGCTTGTAATTCTTTTATTAATATTGCACATTATTAGGAATATTTTAAAATAATATTGTACACAAATTCTTTCATACACTGAGACAGAAATGACATACATTAATTACACAATAAGATGGTTCCCAAAATTCAATATGGTAGTAAAGGTAACACAATGTGATACATGCTATTACATTATATACTACAACATCTATTAGTTGTAGGATAACTGTAGGGGAAACATTAAAATAGTTTTTATTCAGGAGGTGGCAGGATTGCTGAGCCATGATGCATTAGCTTCATCCAGTTAAGTGAACCAAGAATGGAAGAGAGAGTTTCTCCAAGAAGAGGAATTAAGATGTATTAAAATATACAATTAAAGAAAAGCAAGACAGGTGATTGATTTTCACACAAAAGATGAGCAGGTTACATTTACCAATTTGCAGATAGGATTGAGTAATCAATCTGATTGAATCAGATCTCATAGAACAAACTAGAAAGGATTTCCCAGCAAATATATTGATCACAAAATGAAAAAAAATAAGGCATA
>PVKC010006982.1:0-13873 GCA_004027635.1 Crocidura indochinensis | reverse complement strand
CAGATTTTAGTTTCTGAATGTCAATTGTATCCTGTAGGTTATTATACTGCGAAGATCCTTCAGAATTCTAAATTGAAATTGGATATTTTAGTATCATTTTTCAGTCTCCTATACTTCTCAAAGCATTGCTGAAGCTCCATAACAAAAATCATTTAAAGAAATAAAAATACTACTATTAGTATACATATGTCTAAGTAAAGTAAATGTTAATAAGAGGAAAAAATTAATTAACCTAAAATCAATTTTTATCTCGTAAATACAAAAAAGTTAATAATGTAGGAATTTGTATTCTTTTATGTCAAATATCAAAAACACTACTAAGCTTCTTACAGTCAGCAAAGCCAGTTATTTTCCTTGAAAGTGTGGCTTATATTTTCTTTTAAAATTAGGATTATGTTCGTTTCCTTCTGGCAACCTTTAACTTTTTCTAATTGGAGACATGTCTAATACAACAGCATCACAAGTAAGATATGCACAAACATAAATATGTGGGATAAAAGCAATTAGGCTTTGATTTCTAAATTTATTCTTGTTTTGCCTTTTTTCAATAAATATTTTTTAAAAAGCTCATTTTTCATTTTGTGAGGAAATATCTCAAATTAACATCCTTAATATATACGATTAAATAAAAATTCCTGACTATGTGAAGACTTGAAAGTTTCCTTAAGAATAACTCATGAGGGGGAGGGCAGAAAAATAGCGTAGAGGTAGGGTGTTTGTCTTGCATTCAAAAGGACAGTGGTTCGAATCCTGGAATCCCATATGGTCCCCCGAGTCTGCCAGGAGCGATTTCTGAGCATAGAGCCAGGAGTAAACCCTGAGTGCTGCCATGTGTGACCCAAAAATCAAAAACCAAAACCAAAACCAAAAAAGAATAACTCAGGAATGGAATCAGTAGGATAGTTCAACAAATGAAGTGCTTGATTTGCACATGGTTAACTAGGATCTATTTCCAGTACTCCATATGGTCTCGCGAATTGGGGGGTGGGGGGAATGGTACCTGAGTGCAGAACTGAAAGTAAGCCCTGAACACAGCAGGTATGTTCCAAAAGCAAACAAACAAACGAACAAAAAGAATTTATATATATATATATATATACATATATTGTTTTTAATTTTTATTGTGAACGATGTGAATTACAAGTCTGTCACAGTTATATTTAAGGTACATAGTGACAGTGAATTAGGGCCATTTACCCCCACTGGACAGGTAGTGTAACAGGTCCACTTTGTGTATAGCTTGTTGTAGATTGGGTTGTCTTGATTATGTATTTTTAATTGTTATAATGAAGTTGATACTCTTGCTTATGCAAATTCATAGTATAACTTCTTTTTGCATGGCACAAAACTATTAGAACATTTTCATCACCAAATATTTTAATTTAGTAATAAACCCCATGTTAGAAAATAACTGAAAAGGTGATATGAAAATTTGTACAATCTACCCTTGTTGGGGCATTGTCAATTTTAGTACAGAACTGTTAAATTACTTTAATAACATTAGATGATATAAATTCTCCTTTAATTTCTAGAAAATTCAAATATGTATCTTGTAAAAATACTCAAGAACTGCAGAGTCCAATATTCACAAAATACATATGTGTCAATTGAATTGTACTATAATAATTTTAAGTTGATTATAGGATCTGAAGCAATAAAAATATCTTTGTCATGAAGGGTTTTACATTTCATTGATGAATTACTATTGGCTGTAGGGAGTCATCCCAGTTTTCTAATTTATCTCCCACAATATTTAGGTAAGCAAAATTTCCTCTGTCATTTCTTTAGAAGAGAATCTTGATAAATTATTTAATTTGAGGAGTTATAAATCACTACCACACTAACTCTATTTGGGTGGCTGGCTAGAATTCCAGTAGGTAGTGAGGAATATCAAGCTTTATTTATTTCAGAATATCAGAATATAAGAAGTAGAAGTCTTGCCCAAGGGGAGGTTACCAGTATAAGATCTAAATAGCTGATAAAATGTTGTTCACTGGATGAATGAGCATGAATTGATTTAATTTAAGAGTTCAGAATAAAAGGCAAATAGATTTTAACTATAGCAAGTGAAAATTTTTCATTTCATATGATATGATTTATATAAGGTTTGAGATGTTTGATTGTGGTTTTGGGGCCACAGGGGCTACTTTTGGGTCTCTTGATATTCAAGAATTACTCCTGTTGGTGCACAGGGACCATATGGGAGGCCATATATTGATTCTGGTTTGGCTCTGTGCAGTCCATCTCTCTACACACTATACTATTTCTCCAATCTCTACAAATAGATATACTTTTAAATGAAAAAAAAAATAAAGTATCATTTATAAAACACCATGAGTTTCACAGAGATTTATACTATAAGAATTCACTGAACATTTTTACTTACAAATCTACTTTTATTAATTCTTCATTTGAAGAAAAATGACAAAATATTCCACTCTAAAATATCTGAAATTAGGCACAGTAGAGTCTGTGGATTTAAGTGCCTTTTTTGGTAAAGGCAATCTGAGTAATTACCTTTTAGTATGATATAAAATGACATAAACTAGCAACAAAATGTGTGAGAACAAGTAGAAAGAGATGTAAATTGATTGCTTGAACTATGAATGAGAGGCATAAGGGTATCTAACAGGTTCATTTTGACATTTAATTCATCAAAAATATATTTTCTGTTTTACCAAGGAACTATATTAGCATAAACCTGTCCCTTATCATTGATTTACTCACATCTCTCACTTTCAATAAAATAAATGTGATGTAATTGTTATATCAAATAACAAGAGCCAACATTCATGCTTTTTTCAGTTTGGGCCACTCGGGAAACTATGTTTTATATATGTCTATCTTCAAATTATAGTGGATATTTAATATTTAATTTTACTATTTCACTCTTATCTCAGGCCACTTTCAAAGAATCTCAGAATTACAAGTCACAGTGATAATACACTGGTTATGGTATTTGTCTTGCATTGCATCCAACCCAAGTTCATCCACAGTAGCACATGTAATCTCCTAAATACTATCAAGAGTGATCACTAAGCATAATCAGGAATAAACCCTGTGCCAGCCTGAATGTGGTCTAAAACAAAAATATTAATAACAAAAGATCCCCACAAAAATATCAGAATATCTGATTTTTATCTCTCCTTTGTATCCTTGTGTGCTTAATATTTGACTCAAAACATTTGTAGAAAGCAAGTTTCATTTCCAGCATGGTAAATTAGAGATAAATGAGTGACTGGAGTGGTATTAGTGAAGAAGGGTGTTCTTTTCTACAACTTAAACCCAATTATAAACATATTTATATAGTGGTGCTTAAATAAAGATATTATGCAAATTTTAAATAGGAATAATTGAAAAATCATTCTTTACAAAACTTGCAGATATGTAAGCTACAATATTGCTTTAATTTTTAGGGACTTTGATTTATAATACTGTTAAATAAATAGTTTCAATTATACACAGTAGTCTAACACCATACCCACCATCAGTGTGTCAACATTAAAAGAGTTGAGGGACTGGAACTATAACATAGCAATTAGAGCATTTGCTTTACACATAACTGGCCCAGGTAGGATTCCTGATACCATATGGTCCCCTGAGCTTGCCAGGAATAAATTATGAGTGGAGAGCCAGGAGTAACCTCTGAGCACAATTGTGTGGCCCAGAAACAAAAAACAAAAAAAGGAAGGAAGGAATGATGGAGGGAGCTAAGGTAGGATGTAGGAAAGAAGGAAGGATAGGAGGGAGTAAAGAGTGAAGAAAAGATGGAAGGAAGGAAGGAAAAAGGATGGAAAGAAGGAAGGAAAGAAGGAAAGGAGGAAAGAAAGAAGAAAGAAGGGAAGAAAGGAGGAAGGAGGAAGGAAGGGAGGAAAAAGGAGGGAAGGAGGAAACGAGAGAGGAAGAAAAATAAAGGAGGAAAGGAAAGAAAGGAGGGAGGAAAGAAGGATGAAGGAATGAAGGTTGGAAGGAAAGAAAGAAGGAAGGAATTAAGGAATGAAGGAAGAAATGAAAGAAAGAAGGGAGAAAGGAAGAAAGGAAGGAAGGAGAAGGAAGGGAAAGGGAAGGAAGGAAGGAAGGAGGAAGGAAGGGAACTGAGATCCTGTTGAATTAAATAATTCCACAAATTATTTGTTCATAACTGGGAAATGGGCAGAAGTGATATGGGAGCAAGGTTCTCCATGAGTACTTGAGGTTAGAGAATTAAACTGATGAGGGTATGCAGGAAAATTTGAGCCAGAGAAATAGATATAGGCAGAAAAGTTATTATTTAACCAATCTGAAAGGATTATAAAACAACTAGCAGGGTAACTCAACTTTCCTAGAAAGAAGCATAATAATAAATCACATAAGGGGCAGGAGTGGTGACGCAAATGGTAAGGTGTCTGCCTTGACGGCACTAGCCTAGGAAGGACAGAGGTTTGATCATCCCGCATCGCATATGGTTCCCTAAGTCAGGAGCAATTTCTGAGCACAAGTGCCAGGAGTAACCCCTGAGCATCACTGATGAAGCTCAAAATGCAACAACAAAAAAAGTCACGTCAAACAGACCACTTCTGGGTTCCAAGAATGACAACTATGGACCTCTGCTCATGCTGGGATATTTTACAGAATTTAAACATCACAAGTTGAGAAATTAATATTAAAAAAAGGTTTCAGACCAGTAGTATTATGGGAAAAACTAAGATAAATCAAAAAATAAAATTTTGAAGAGGTAATTGTTTTAACCTGCAACACAGGACTTGGCAACATAAAAAAAAATCAAAATGTACAGATATTGAGGAAACAAGTGGACAATATAAATAAATCTAGATAGATATTTAGAAGAGCTAAATTTAATAATAACATATGAAGGAAGAAATGAAAAGGAGTATAGGAACATATTGTTTGGAAAGGAATAAAGGCATAGGATTTATTGACAGAACAATAGATTATAAATCACTATAAATTATTATCATGTTAATATTTCGGAACAATTATTAAAATGTGACATATTTATTTTTGTATTTATGTAATTTTATATTATGATTTATGATTATTTATTAAAATTAAGCTATATGTACACAAATTTTTAAATAACAAAGGGGACTAATTAAAATGTAATGGAAATACAAAACTAGTGGAAAAATCTAGTTCAATGGTGATTAAATACCAAATAGGAAATATACACATATTAAGTATTACATATTTTTAAAATGTCTTTATAATATTATTGTCAAGTTTATTACAGAACATTATTTGTTTACTTTATAACTACTATGATCCCAAGCAATTGTAAAATTAAATGTTTACAATAATCAAATTAAGAGTATGAATTACTTATATTACTTTATTATATTATTACAACAATAATGGCAAAATGAGGTACAACTTTCAGTAACGATACTTGGTCCTTTAAAATAACTCATTGGACCCCAATTCTAATGTCTGGAATGTAAATCTTTAGAAAACCAGAGTAACTTTCTAGTAGTAATTAAACCAAGAATCTATTAAGAAAGAACCTGTCAGATACATTTTCAAGTTACGTCAGATCGTTGACATGAGATGAACAGAAGTGAAGGCTGGTTTGGCTCTTAGTAAGGCATGCCATTAATGCAGAAAAGATGCTGGATAAAATATCACATAATCTGACACTATCAATTGACTGTACTACTTGTGCTTTTTGTGACCCTTATGCACTGGTTTCATCAAGCCCATTGTTGATGAATGATTGCATCAAAAGGAATTTTAAAATGAGCACTCAGGGATGTGCATTGGTGAATAAAGAGCCCTTCTTCAAAGCCACACTGCTGCCACCTAAGAATATGAGAGAAATGTTTTGTGACTGGTCATTTCCTGCTTTGGCGATGATTGCTCAATCGGGAGTGCTACTCTCTCTGGTGTTAACAGAGAAGTACAATCTACATCGTGGAACTCATTAATATTTATTCCGTCTAAAAGCAGAGGACAATAAAAAGGGAAATAAAACCGGGAAATAGCAATGGGAGAAGAAAACTATGACAACAGATTCATCTTGGAAAGATTTCACTATTTTTATTGCATGGGGTAAAACAGGCTCAAAACACAAGGAATCATGTTTTTATAATGTTACAACTGAATTCACTAAAATATTGCTTGTTGAGTAAATTAATTTATTGAGAAAACTATATGTTGAACATGATTCAAGAATTTGGATTAGTTGGGCCAAGGGGATATCACAAAAGGCTAGAGCACATGTCTTGCAAGTAGTCCTGGGTTTGAGATATAGCACTGTTTGTAGGGGCCCTGTTTTGTATGAGCAGCACCAAACTATATATTTCCTGAAGTTACCAATAGGCTCATTGAGAGACCAAAAAAGGGAGAAAAGGAATATAGAGTAAAAATGTGCATATGATGTACCTCTTTACAGTTTCACATTTTCAGTGTTCAAGGAAGAATACATGCACTTAGAATCATAATCTGTATTGTCTTCCTCTGCGTTGAGAATCACTGTCTTGGAATAGAGATCAGTGACTATGTTCATCTTTTTCTCTTCTTTTCTGCTTTAAAATGCCTTTAATCAGTTGTCCCTATTATTCAAATAAAGATAGTTTTTACTATTTCCAACAGTTTTACACAACAAGATAATGACATGAGTATAGTCTTATTGTATGATTTAAGTGTAGATATTTTATAATAGTACACTGTTACAAACACCTTAAAAAGATTAATGCCAATTTCATCATTTTTAAATTACTGAGAAATGGCATGGTCTTTTCTTTCTCACTAAACATATTAACAAAAAATCATTATTTTCTTAACATACTTTTAGAGTTGTGTCATGTATATTTAAAAAAGATAAAATCTTCAGTTAAATTATGTTGGCTTATTAAGGTGCCAAAATTAAAGTGATATTTTTAGATTTACATTTTCATAAACTATACTATTCTTTTCATCTGTGGCAATTGTATGAGATAAATATGAAATGCTCAAGCATACTTAATATATGCCAGATGAATATTAACTATTTTTATTTTCCTATTGGCTTTTCTGATTAAATTGAAGTAAATGGGGGGCCGGAGAGATGTCATGGAGGTAAGGCGTTTGCCTTTCATGCAGAAGGTCATAGGTTCGAATCCCGACGTCCCATATCATCCCCTGTGTCTTCCAGGAGCAATTTCTGAGCATGGAGTCAGGAGTAACCCCTGAGCACTGCCGGGTGTGACCCAAAAACCACAAAAAAAATTGAAGTAAATGGCCACAATTTTAAAAAAATCATTTTTTCAAACCTTCTTTATGTAGCAGATTAATTATATACTGGCCTTATTAGTTAAGAAACGTAGCAGAGTATAGAATTAATAGAATTTCTGTATAATATACCCTGAAATTCTGACAGGTAGTTAGTTACATTATATTGTCTTCCAAAATGAAAATCTTTTACAAAGTTTCTTTGTATATCCTTACTTTGTGGTTCTGAATTCTTGAAATTTTAAGCAGCATTCTATTGCTAAAAGAATTCTAACAGAAATGATCCTGGTATTGTCTGGTGTTTCTAAAAAGAATGAACAATTTTCCATCCTTAGAATGACACTAAGCTAGCTGTCTCTAAATCCAGATCTGTTAAAACCTGGAGAAGCAACCTTATGTTGGTTCACTTAACTGTTTCCAAGATAATAGTACTGAATTGAAACAGGGAAGAAAAAAAAACTTAGAGAAATCTTACTGCACTGAACATTCTTGCTAAATCTTGCTAGAAATAATTGGATAAATTTTATTTGTTATGAATTATTTTAAGTATTTGGAAATTAAAATTTAAGTATTTTAGTAAACTGCTCTGGATCTATCTCTCACTATTATTATTATTATTATTGACAATACGCAGTGGCGCTCAGATGTTATTACTCCAGGCTCTGCACTCATAAATTGTTCTGGCAGGCTCAGGGACCATATTGGATGACAAGTCTGGAATCCAGGTCAGCCACATGCAAGGTAAATGCAATTCCTGCTGTGGCACCGCTGTGCCCCCCTATCTCTCACTATTTTGCATAAAATCGTCAACATGCTCTCTCTCTCTCTGGGTTAGAGATAGAACTTATAAAATTGTATATGAAAATTATGCTCTAAAGTCAGTTCTTTGGCTCTAACGTCTAAATTTTCATCTAGTTATTCTCTATTAATCTGAAATATGCCTCATGGTAAATATGTTGGAGTCTATAACTTTATTAAACTTAGTAGAAGTAATTTTACTATATCAAATTATCTGCTAGTGTTACTGCAAAAACAAATGAATAAAAGCACTATCAAGCTCTGCTTATAATTAAAAAATTGAAGAAAACCAGCTTACTTTGAGTGTCTTACAGAAGTCATCTCAGTTAAGAAGCTTATTCCCTGACATGGGTTAATGTAAGAAAAATTTAAAGAGTTATTCATTCAATATTATTTTGAATTATACAGAAGTTACATTTTTCAAATTTACTATTAAAAAGGTGCCAAAGATATCACATGTTTTGCATGTATTTTTTTTTGTCTTTCATTAAAGGATCCCCACACACTTCAAAGAGTGACCATGCAGAGAGCAAGAAATTTTCCTTAAACAAGTATGATCTGTACAAATAAAAATCAATGACAAGAGAGCTGACAATTATGGTCATTTATGTATCAATTGAATAAATATTCTTGACTGTATTGTATCAAGTCATGTGATGTGAACATTTCTCCATCTGAGACATTTTTCTATCAGACACAAGCCTTCTACTAATATATCTGTATGAATTATAGTTACCATTTCCATGTATAACAATAAAGCATTTGTGTTTGACATGGTATGTCATAAAAAAGTTGTCTTTTGTAAAAATAAGTATTCCCATAGTACATATTTTTATGGAAAATAGCACATCTTGATGGCTTGAAAGTAACTTAAATTCAAGAAAGTTTTATATTATATGTGGTTATAGAAATTTCAATCAATAAAGACTGCTCACAAATTTAACCACTTTCCATCTGAGAAAGGGTTAGCCTTTGGAGCCAAAAACTTACTTTAGAGCATAATTTTCACATACAGTGTCATCAATCCTATAATCAACACACAGAGAGAGTATGTTGAAGATTTTATGAAAAATAGTGAGAGATAGGGGGCCACAGTGATGCCACAGCAGCTGGTGCATTTGCTTTGCATATAGCGGACCTGGGTTCCATCTCTGGCATCCAGTATGGTCCCTGAACCTGCCAGGAGTGATTTCTGAGAGAAGAGTCAGGAGTAACTCTTGAGTGCCACTAGGAATAGCCCCCACCTCCCCAAAAAAGTGAGAGATAGATCCAGAGCAAATTAAGTTAAAAATACCTAAAATTTAATTTTCAAATACTTAAAATAACTCATATCAAATAAGAATTTATCCAAATATTTCTAGCAAGATGTAGCTGAGAATGTTCAGTGCAGTAAGATTTCTCTAAGATTTTTTTCCCTATTTCAATAGAGTACTATTATCTTGACAGCAAGTAATAAGCCCTGAACTCTGCTAGGTATGGTCCCAAACAAAAACAATATCAAGGTGGATAATGATCAAAAAGGGAAGTGTGTAGGCTTGAATAACACTATCCTGTGATTTATTAAAGAAGGTCTCATTTGACTGTAAGTTTGTAATATCCAAGTTGATAAGAAACACTGTGAATTGTGAATTTTACAGTGTCCATTCAGCAAAAAAAAAACTGGCTATAAATTAAAATTATATTTCTGGTTAGTGAATAAAAAATTCAGCAGAAAACATTCATAAAGGAAAATCGTTTTTTAAATATATAAAATCTTTATTAAGCTCCATGATTACAAGCATAGTTGTAGTTGGGTTTCAGTCATAAACATAACACCCACCTTCACCAGTGCAACATTTCCACCACCAATGCCCACCCCCTGCCTTCCCAACTTTACCTGTATTTAGAATCCTGTATTAACTTGAATTCAGACTCATGAACACATTTAATTTAATAACTCATGAACTCATTTAATTACAGTGTTGAATTTTTATGAAGTTTTGTTCATTAAGCAGTTTTCTTTTGAATTGTTCACTAAGCAACAATATGAAAATATAGCTCAGGAAATAAAATCACTGGAGTTTAGTAAGACATGTTACAAATTTAAGGGAAAAAATCAGAACATAATTGTGCAATTTCACAGCTTTGATGAATATTGAGAGGGGAGGCTGATATTAAGATGTCTTCCTTATTAATACATATTCTAGAATAATTATTTGGGTTACTGGGTAGGTACAATTCAATTCAGAAACAAAATTTCTAGACATAATCTTAGGTTAGTATAGTAAGAGTGGCATCTATAGTAAAATTTGAAAGACTTGACAGTTATACAATATTAAATATCATTATTTCATAGGAGATAAGTTACTTATTTATTTTGCTTATTGGACCACATCCAGTGACACTTGGACACTCCTGACTCTGCACTCAGAAATTGCTCCTAGCTTGGGGGGCCATATGTAACAACAGGGATTAAACTGTGGTCTGTCCTAGATTAACACATGCAAGGCAAATGCCCTACCGCTTGCGCCACTGCTCTGGCCCACAGGGGATAAGTTCTGGCCCAACCAGATTCAGGGAAAAATAAATTTTAGTCATAGATAAAGAAAAATCTGAAATTCTTAAATCTGTTTTATAGCTCATTATGCATAGAAAATTTTGAAATAGGTGCAAAGTAGCCAGCTCCAAGTATAATTCAATTTGAAGCATAAATCTGTTCAATGAAATGGAATAATTTAAAATGTCAATGATAATGATGAGCAAAGTCTGGAAAATAATAGACACTCTGTGTCAGACTCTATGCTTTACTTAAATTTGTTACTATATTTTAGTGTATGCCAATAAAATAGGTTATATTATATATTATATATTACAGTATATAGAGAGGTTGAATAATTTCCTGATCTATAACTGCTAAATATCATATCATAATATTGTACCAAAGAAATTTGGCTCTTGAACATATGCACTTAATTACTGGGCAGTGATATTAATTTAATTGATTATAAGTTTGACCCTGAAGAAAACGTTAATCCCATTAATTATCATTTGTATTGAGCTGAGAATATATAAACCTTTATTTTAAATGGTGTAAGTTATATCTCAAAACCAGAGGTTTATTAAGATTATTCTTTTGAATGATAATAAAAACTATGCATGTTTTAACATAGATGATATACTCATGTTTTAATTTTGTAAGTAAAATATTAAATTATCGCAAAGGCAAACTTTGTGCAAAGGCTTCTGCTCCACCTATAATCAAGTAACTACAAACCTCTTAATAAGAACAATTATAAAACTTGGCCAAATTTTCAAAGCAGCTGTTTTTATATATTTAGTATCTATTAGAAGACTGTGATCCCATGAGTGGGATCAATTATTACTATGGGATGTTCTTTCCTGATATAACAATAAAGTAAAAATAAGAAAGGTATCAGATATCAATTATCTAAAGTATCATAAATCTATGTTCCAGGTTGCTGAATTGACAGAAAATTTTGTGACAGGTAAAAAAAGAGGTATTTTTAATGAGAGACGAAAGGGTTACAAGAGTCTGTAGAGATAAATCATTTAATAGAAGTCCAGCGGTGGGCTGAACCTATGCTAAGGCATCCAGTGGTGTCCAGCAGAGACCCTGTGCTGCTGTGAGTGCTGAAAGATGATATTATAGGCAGTGCAGTGCTGGGACAGTGACTTTCATCCCCATGCTGGTGAAAATCACTTGCTGAGCTCTTTTCCTGCTAGTGTTTTGAAGTAGGAACTGCACTATCCATTACTAAGAAAGAAGCACCCTAAGACGTTCTAAATATTAAATTAATAAATAGAAATATTAAAGCTTTTATAAATATATTCAATAAATAATGTATCTAGGGAGAGTACAGATGGAGAGAAATGTGGAAAATAGACATATAAACATAAAAATTAAAGAATGTAAAATTATTCAATAAAAGTTGATTCAGTAGATTTAACAATGGGGGATTGCAAAAAAAAGGCTAAAGGATCTTGATATTGAAGTAACAGAAATTGTCAAATCTCAGTTTAAAAAAAGACTTTCCATCTCAAAACCAAGCCACTAAAATGATTGGATCTAAAGGTCAAAGAAAAAGAATATTTGGGAGGGAACTACATGACTAATAAAATAATATCAAAGTTTTTCTGTACTAATGATCTTTGAAGAGAGTAATCTAACAAAAATATTTATGGAAATACAGAATAAAGTTTTCCAAATTATTAAGTCACATATTTACATATTTAAAAAACTCAGCAAACACTATGCAGGATAAATACAAGATAAAAGTAAATGTATATTACACATTATACTGAAATTTCTTTTTTGTTGTTATAGAGTGCTTTTAACTGCAATTATGCTTTATAGAAATATTAAAATTTTATTTGTCAAAATATAAATCTAGTTAAACATATAAGGACTTATATTGATACTCAATTTAAAATTTGTTGAAAATAGGTGCTGGAGAGATAGCAAAGCAGTAGAGTGTTTGCCTTCCATGCCACCGATCCAGGGTGAAAGATTGTTCAAATTCTGGCATCCCATATGGTCCTTTTGCCTGCCAGGAACCATTACTGAGCACAGACTCACTAGATGTGGACCAAAAAAAAGATGAAACTAGAGATTAAAAAAGCAAAGTGTTCTATAAGGTGAAACATGTTATTGTGAGTAAAGAGAACAAAAGAGCATTAAAATTTTATCAGAGATAATGAAGTCTATAAAATTGAATAATCAAAATTTTCTAAATTTTAAACAATGAAACACTGTTTATCCCGAAAATTATAGATATAATTTTATATCTGAAATATTCAACATGGAGAATGACAAACTAATATATTCAGAAATGAAATTGAACAGAATTTTTATGTTTTTGGGCCACACCAGGGGACTGAGGATTTACTCCTGGTTCTGCTTCTAGTGATCATTTCTCATACATAGGCTTGGGGGATCACATGGGGTATTGAGGATTGAACTTCGCTTGGCTGTGTCTTACTCACTTAATAGCTCTCTAACCCCAGAAAAATTATTTCTTTTTGAGAATTGATTGTGGAAATGTAATGTGTGATTCATGATCTCTTGCATAGTTTAACTTCTTTGTAAGCCTATAACTTTCCTAGAAAAAAATAAATGAGAAAATCTTCAGAAAATTTTAAATAAGAGAATAAACACACTGAAACTTAAACCATGCTATGTCTATATTATCCCAATAAATCTGATCTAAAATCAAAATTAAGAATTTAAAATAGCATTTCTTTCAGTAAGAAGTCTGTAGTTTAGTAGTAGTGCTGATAGAGGAAGGAAGACTGACCAAAACATATATGTATATATGTATATATATAGGTATTAGGGACTGAGTAATCTCTCAGACTTCCTTCCTGTTTCTATATTTCCCCAGAATTACATCCTATATATAAAGAATGTGGGAGTCCTCCACCCTTTCCTCAAAATTAAAGTCTGGAGGAAGGCCTTTATTTTTGTTGCTGAATGTTTTTAAAAAATAATTGTGTCTTCTCATATTATCTTGGTACCAGCAGCTTTGGTAAATTTCACAAATGAATGAGATCACTCAACTGAAATGCCCTCCCTGAAGAAAATTCCCTTTGGCCAATGGAAGGAATGGAGAAAAGCCAGATCCCAGAGGGTCCTTCGTCAAATCCACTGAGAAAGTACATAGAAGTACTTTCAGCAAGATCCTAAAAGTCAAATAAAATACAATTGAGATTCTACCCCCCTTAGAATTAACCTTGAAACATATTTTTAAGAAGTCATTTCAGGTTTATTGCTACCTGATCCCTTGGTGGAGGGAAACCACAAGTTTCTGTCCCTAATACTTCTACATACCCTCCCTCTGGCCTGGGTGGTAATTTTGATATTGTTTACCCT
>PVKC010006981.1:0-30213 GCA_004027635.1 Crocidura indochinensis | reverse complement strand
AAAATACCATATATAGGCCATGGTATTGAGGTAGAAATGTGGCAGTAAACATAAGAAAAGAAATGAAGAGAATAAATAGATATACATATACATGGAGACATCCACTTCAGTAGTCAATCTGCAATAATAAAATCAACAAAGGATATATACGTAAATAATGATAAAAAAGATTGTTTTCTGCTTGTTATTATTTTTTTTCCCTCCTGCAGATGCACAGTAAATATTGGGGTCATTCGAAAGGAATTTCCTTTGGCTAAGAGATACAGGGTTTCTCCACCCTTGCCATATATTGTCACGAGATTGACTATAGACTCCTTTCAGGTTCATTTGCTCTCCCATAGGTGGTTTTGTGTGGGAGATTTCTGCTGTATCCTGGGTGATACCTGGAAACGTAATGAAAGACGATATCCCAGGCCCCTCCCTAGGACCAGCGCAAAGACCGGGCCTGCCAATCACAGAAGACGGACTAAAACGACACTAAGGGAACAGAACTACTAGAACCATACAGAAAAACATAAGCAGAAGTTCAACCCCTTGGCTCATGTAGATGCCAAGATCTCCAGATACAGACATCTGATTTTATCGAAATGTAGTTTTTACTTGTAAAATGGTTTTACAATGATAAACTAAAGCACTCATTAAATTTTGTTGGAATTAACCAGTAAAGGATAACATTTTTAATATATGTCCTGTATAAAAAGTATCTTAATTTCATAATCACCTAATTCTTTTCCTTGGTATTAGTAGTAATTATTATATTAATTATTATAATACTAAAATATTAGTCTTAATATTTTAGCATACTTTCAGTCACAGTATACATTAGCTGTCACTGAATTTTGGTCAGTGAAATATAGGCAAGATGAATTTCCTATTTGTAATTGAATTTTATAACAACACATTAAGGACATCAAAAAGGATTTGTCACAGACTTCCAAGCTAATGGGACATTTTCTGATAAGCGCTTTTTATTTAGTCCATGTAATTATAGGAGGCCAAAAATTCCTACATTATAGAAAATTACAGGCTACATACAAATTACCAGCTCAGTGACCTCATTATTCAGTAAGAGAGATGGGAGAGCAAAGATAAGCAGGGAAAAAAATGTTATCATAGGACATCCCAAAATACCAAAGAAAATCTTTACCGTGTATTTCATTGTTAGTTGTTCCAAAAGGCCCATACGTGGAAGGGGAAAAAAGTAGATGTGGTTTCTGTGTCATGATTAAAAACTTTAAGGGCCGGAGCAGTGGTGCAAGCAGTCGGGTTTTTGCCTTGCACACGGCTACCCTAGAACAGACTGCAGTTTGATCCTGTGTCCCATGTGGTCCCCCAAGCCAGGGGCGATTTCTGAGCGCATAGCCAGGAGTAACCCCTGAGCATCACTGGGCGTGGCCCAAAAACCAAAAAACAATTTTTTTAAGCCATTCTCTCCTTTGGACAAAGACTAGATTAATGTTTATTTCTTCCTGCTATAAAAAATACAGGGCTTTGTTTATGACTTTTGTTTCAACATAATTTCAGATTTATAAAAATGTGAAGGATGAGCACTAGTCATTTAGATCTCTCAGTTATTATCTGCCTGTCCGTCTATCTATCTATCTATCTATCTATCTATCTATCTATCTATCTATCTATCTATCTATCTATCTATCTATCTATCTATCTACCTACCTACCCATCTTCATCATCATCATCATCATCATCATCATCATCATCATCTATATCTAAAAAGGCTTGGCAAACTAGGATCCATGCCAAATCAAGCCTACTGACATTTTAAAAAAATGCAACAAAGATGTTTTTAAATTTTTAAATGATCGAAAATAAAAATATTTCATGATATATTAGGTAAAAATATATAAAATTCGCATGTTGGTGATATGTAGAGAGTTTCACTGGAATACAGTTGTATTTTTTAATTTATTGTCTATGATGTTTTTGTGCTATTAATACAGTTAACTATCTGTTATTAGGTCCTTTACAGTAAACATTTCATGAACCTGATTTATAAGCTCATATTTATTTCTCCAATAGTCATATAAGAAATTTATTCTCATCCTTCATCTTTTATATATGTAACTTCTAACAGTGAAGTCTTTGGTGCTCATTATCTTCAATATATTTATTTATTTTCTGAACTACAGAAAGCACTAAAATACTGTGATAAATATACTGTCTTGCAATTACAGTATTTATGTAAAATGTAGCTAGAGTAATATGCTTCTGCTTTTTTATTATATTCTAGGGCTTTTCCTTTCTTTCTTGACATTTTTATTATTTAGGTTGTTGTGTATGTAAAATATTGATAGTTTAAAGTCAAACTACATAGCAAGCATATCAGGTTAAGAGCAACCATCTCTTCCAATGTGTTCTTACCCATTTATCATGATCTGTCACCTATAACCACCCCCCTACAGGTAACTGATCTTAGTAGTTCTGGAATTCCCCTTTTGTGATTTAATTTTTCAAAAAAGCAGATACATACTTGATTTTTCTTCTTTATTATGCAAAAGGTTACTGTATGCTACAGGTTACTCTTTAGAGTTTTTATTTTTCTTTTCTTTTCTTTTCTTTTTTTTTGTTTTTGTTTTTGTTTTTGGGCCACACCCGGTGACGCTCAGGGTTTACTCCTGGCTATTCGCTCAGAAGTCGCTCCTGGCAGGCACGGGGGACCATATAGGGAACGGGGATCGAACCGCGGTCCATTCTAGGTTAGCGCAGGAACCTTACCTCCAGCGCCACTGCCCGGCCCCCGAGTTTTTATTTTTCAACTTACTTTAAATTTAAAAAATCACTTTAAATATTCATAGAATACCTTAACTCAAGTTTTTTAGCTCCATAGTAATTTACTTTGTGGACATACTGTCTTATTTATTTATTTATTTATTTATTTGAGCCACACTTGGTGGTGCTCAGGGGTTTCTGGCTCTGCACTCAGGAATCATTCCTGGTGGGTTTGAGGGACCATATGGGACACCAAGTATCAAACTTAAGTCAGTTACATGCAAGGCAGCACTTTGTCTATGGCTGGTACTATCTGTCTAGCCCCCAAATATTATAATTTATTTCACTACTCTCCTATCTCATTGCATTTTCAACATTTTACAATTATTTCAATTAAGCTGCATGAATACTTCTTAGATTTATTTCGGATTTGCCATACTTTTTGTGTGCTGAAAATATACCTTCAAGGCAAATTTCCAGAAGCAGGATTCCTGGAAACAAAGGTAAATTCATACTTAACTTTGTTAGAAAATGACAAATAGTCTTCCACTGCATTCCTGCCAGTAATGTATAAGTATGCCGGTTTCTCTATAGAAATGTCGTTTTTACTGCTTTTTAATATTTGAGAAGAACTTATATCTTAAAGTAGTTTGGATTTACATTTGTTCACATTATGATAAATATGGATGGAGTTGAATATCTTTCCATATATTTAGACCATTTATGTTATGAACATATATGTATGTGTATATTTTATACTAATCTGTAAGTATTAATCTGTTTGTGTCTTTTTATCCCTATTATTATGTTTATTATTTGGAGGGGATATCTTTCTTATCCCCATTTACATCTGTTTATAAGTTTTTGAAATGCAAATTTTAAAAATTGTTCTATACACAAACATATTAATTTTTCTTTTATTGCCTCTATATTTTGAATTATATTCAGGAAACTTTGCCCTATGACACAATTCTTTAGAAATTTATCCAAGTTTTCTTCCAGTTACTGGTATGGTTTTATTAAGAAAAAAGAGTTATTTCTGGAGCCAAAGTGCTAGCACAGCGCTAGGGCATTTTGCCACATATGCGGCTTACCAGGATGGACCCAGGTTCCATGTACAACATCCCATATGGTTCCCTGAGTCTGCCGGGAGCCATTTTTTGAGCACAGAGCCACAAATAACCCCTGAGTGATGCTAGGTGTGCCACCCCCCAGAAAAATCCCCCCAAAGTTATTTAGAATCACTAAAGTTGTTCATGATTGAGTTTTAATTATACAATGTCCAACCCCAATCAGTGTACATTTGCAACAATATATGTGTCCAACTTTACCAGTGTACATTTCCAACTACCAATATCCCAGTTTGCTTCCTGCACTTAGCCTTGAGCTCCCCCTCCTCCTGCCAGCCTCTATGGTAGACATTTCTCTCTTGGCTTTTTTTCCCCTTTAAACACTAGTTTGTAATATAGTTATGGAAGGGGTATCATGCATATCATTTTATCTCCTTTTACCTGGTTCTTGTCCAGAATGATCATCCCCAGCTATTAATGTCTAGTGATCCCTCCTCTGTTCTAACTGCACTCCCCAGATCTTTGTGGCTAACTTCCTACCATGGACCAGTTATCCTGGTCCTCATTTCTATTGTCTTTGGGTATGGTTTCATCTATTACATTTAGATTTCTGATTTATTCAAAGTGCTTTCTAGTAGGCTGTATTAATTTATTCTGGTAAGGTATAACAAATATCATTTTATTGTAGGGTTTCATTATTTTTACATTTAAATTTGTGATCTACTTGAAGCTTATACTGGTATATGGTACAAATCTATTCTGGATGAATATATTAAAACTTCCTTTTATTAAAAATTATTTTGGGGGTGGGGGTGGTTTGGGCTAGACTTAAGTGCTCAAGGATACTCCTGGCTCTGCACTCAGGAATCACTTTTGATGACCTTGGGGGACTAATGGGGTGCTAGATTTCAAACCTTGATAGGCTGCTTTTAAGGCAAGTACCATACACTTTGTACTATCACTCTAACTCTTCAAATATTATTATTATTATTACTATTATTATTATTTTGATGAAAATAATTTCTGTAAGCACCATCATTACAAATGTGTTTGTTACTGGGTTTTAGCCATAAAATGTATACTTCCCTTCACCAGCACAACTTTCCTGCCACCGAGGTTCCCATTACCTTCCTTCCCCATATTTTTCCTGTCTTTGAGACATTCTATTTCTTTCTCTATCACTGTCATGGTAGTTGTTAGTGTAGTGATTTCTCTAACTGCACTTACTACTCTTTGTGATAAGCTTCGTATCATGGGTTGGTCTTTCCAGCCCTCATCTCTATTGTCTGGATATTATTATACTATCTTTTATTTTTCTTTAAAACCCATAGATGAGTGAGATTATTCTGTGTTTCTCTCTCTAATATATTTCTCTCAACATAATAGTCTCCATACCCATCCATGTATAGGCAAATTTCATGACTTAATTTTTTCTAACAGCTGCATAGTATTCCATTGTGTAGATGTGCCACCGTTTCTTTAGCAACTCATCTCTTGTTGGGCATCTGGCTATTGTAAATAGCACTGCTATGAATATAGAAGTGCAGAGAGCACTACTGTCTTGTGATTTTGTGTTCCTACGGTATATATCTAGGAGTGATATTACTGGATCATATCGGAGCTCAACATACAGTTTTATAAGGAATATACATGTGGTTCAAATACTATTCTAAAGAATAGTGCAGGATACTTTCAACAAGTGATATTATTTTAACTTACACTTGAGAAAATTTTATAAAATTAAGAACTTTTGATTAAAGCAACTAATCTGGTTAAATAAGCACTCATAAAAGTACATTTCAAAAGAAAAAAAGTGTTCCAAGTTAAATGTAAAATAGAGAAAATATTGGGTTAAAAAAGTCAAGCAGGATCCTTGCAGACTTGAGAAACTTTCACACATATGAGTATCCTGCAAGGAAGACAGAGAAAGTAGCACCAGCCACTCTTGGGATCGGGAGGATGACTCAGGTCACACTAAAAAATGTTGCTTCAGGTTATTAAGTTTTTACACTCAGTGAGACTGTTTTGTCTTGTGCTAACATATATTTAATGATTTTATTTTCCAAGAGCATTCTGGTGGTTTGTGAGTAAGTAGAAACTAGCAACTTCACACTTACATATTTACATTTTTATACAGATATATTTAATGATAATGCACTGTTTTGGCTCTTAGTCAACTCTTAAACCTCTTTGTCCTTCCAATGGGAAAGCTACTATAGCTACATTTGAATTCAGGCTCATCAACCTGTTATATCTTTAGTTTTGAATTGTGGTTCCAGGATCTCATTATTGCCTTGTTCTTTGGCTTGATACTCAGTTCCGGTTGGTTGTTTGATTGTAATCCCTTCTGCCAAGGACTAGACCCTTTGGTAAAGAGATTCTTTTTCACTCATCTCTCCTTTACTATGCTTTACTATAGGAGGCTTCCTCTCCCTCTTCTTTCCTTCTGTGGGCTTCCCAAACCCGAATTTTCTTGAAACTGGAAAGAAGGACTTCCAGGCATACCATCCATGCTAAGTACTGTTATGAAAAGATGTGTTTTGCTCCAGAGTTAAGATATTGCATTCATATAAAAGGACAGAAAATATGTGCAGAGGAAGACTAAGTAGTGCAATGTTATGAATTTTTGCAAGAAATGTGCAATAGAATATAAATTATACAAAGATAGTTGTGCCCTCTTCATTTGTTTTCTTCATGGAATTCCCTTGTAATAAAGCTATCAGTAATCTTGTACATATTTAGATCTTTCTTTGTGGTGTATTATTTGAGAAATTAAATAGTTTTATAGTTATCATTTATACAACATTTATAGCTATATAAATTATTAAGCTACCTGCTATCTCAAGTGTTTGGGTCATAGGCGCCATCCCAGTAAAATAGTTACATGGGATATATTGAGAGAGAGTTTAACAATTTGTAGTATTTATAGCTAGTATTTAGTAATATTTATCTTTTGCTACTAGTATACATATTTTTTTTTCAATGAAGGAAGCCTAGGTGTTAAAACTTTTCTATGACTAAAGAATACAGGTTGGGGAGAGGAGTGGGAAATACTTTATTTTGTAGAGAATTCATAGATATTTAAAAATGCTGTTGAAAACCATTTTCCCATAATAATAACCACAAATACTAATTTGAAGAGGTAAGAGATTAATTGTTCATTTATGGAATTGTGGGGCACAAAGAACTTCTACACTCTGGAATATTATGGAGGTGATATCAGGTGTAAAGTCAAGGTAGGCGAATTTTTCTGTAAAGGTTCAGAAAGGATATCAGGTTTGACAAGTTATAAGTTCTCTGTAACAACTGTCAAATTTTGTTATTGTGGTGTAAAAGCAGATATAAAACAATGCAAAAAATGGTGGTGGTTATGTTCCAATAAAATCTTATTTGTAAAAATCATCATGCAATGGGCAGGACTTAACTTATACACTGTTGTTGAATGAACCTCATCTTAGAAGGAGGAAATGTTAAGTGGAACATCCTTAGGACACTGGAAAATTTTGGTCAATTTTCTACAAAATGAAATTGGAAGTTATTTTTCTCATTCTCTTCCACTTCAAGTGAATATGTTTCTTATAATATATAACAAAAGCTATTGATCCTCTCATTAAAATGCATGCTGGATTATTTTCTTTAATAATCATATAGGATTATTATAATTATACATTATACCAAATTATTATAATTATGCCAAATTACACCAAATTATAATTTACCAAATATTATACCAATAATTATACCAAATCGTCACTTAAAATCTCCATCATTGGTGAACCTGGGAGAAAGATCAGTTTTCACCTTGATTTTTAAGACTTGACATGCACCAATCTATATATTTTTCCAACATTATCTTGCATACCTCACCCTCCCCATGCTCCAATCACATTGGTCTTTTATTTACTTGTGAATATTCATGTATGCTATCACAAAGGAGTATGCTCAGGTGGTGTTTCCTTATTCTTCCAAATTTATAAGTTTTGGCTTAAGCATCAAGACATCACATTGTCAGAGGTCTTCACCAATACATTCTTACTCCCCCTTTTTTGGGGGGGGGGCATTGGGGCACATCCACCCTGGTGCTCAGGGATCCCTTCTGGCTCTGTACTCCAGGAATCGCTCCTAGCAGTTTCTGAGGATCATATGGGGTAATGGGGATCAAATCCAGGTCCACTGAGTGCAAGGCAAGTCCTCAGCCCTTTGTACTATTATTGCTCTGGCCTCAAGACACCTTTTCTTATCTTGTTGAGTTGCTTTGTACTTTTCTAACAGAGCAACTGTATTCTCATCAAGAACTCTGGTCTCAGTACATAATTACAATCTCTTTTGTTTAATCCCTTGACAAACAGTCTCCCTGAATTGGTTCTAACTAGCACCTAGCAGAGTTCTTGGCACAGAATATACACTTGCTCGATATATATCAAATGTATAATTATTTAAAATTTGAATCACTTTGTCAGTCTAGAATACTGAGTGACATTCAGTATTGAAAGTTTCCATAAACAAAAAAAATGCTACTGTTGCAACCCGCTTTATTTTCACTCCAACTTGCTCCTTTTCTAACTATTACAAAAAAGCTGTTGTTTCCACATCATGGGCTTTTGTACACACACAATTTGGTGTGAATATGGGAATACACACCTGTTTCTTTATAGCTGAGACAGAAAAATTTATTTTTCTGCCTCAGAAAACAATGTTAAGTTTAGAAATGTGTTTACTAGTGTAAAAATAGGAAAGTATGTTCTTTTTTAAAAAAATTTAAGTATATAAAAAGGGCTCTAAATAACATTTCTTCATCAGATGCATTACACACTTGATGTAGGAAGCTCAAAACAGAGACTGGAAACAAAGGATAAGATGGAAACTCTCTGTATAGGGCTTTAAATGGATTTAAGACAGAAATACATATTGCATGCTATTGTTTAAATTTGGTTTGCTTTTGACAGGCATTTCTAACTAGATTCTCAGGGTTGGAAAAATAATCCTGTTTACATTTTGAAATGCTTCTCCTATATCCCCACCAAATTTTTATCGACTCTATATATGATTACCACTGCTAATGGTATATATATTATTTATAAAAATCCCATTTTATTTTTCAAATAGTTTTAATTATCAAAAAGTTCTCTATCATGTTAGGATTTTTTTTAATTTTTTATTCTATCTTTACCCATTAGAATTCACAAAGAACAATTTTTAATACTTTTTAAAGACATAGTTGAAAAAATCAGAATTCTTCCTCCTGCTCCTTGGAATAACACTTTAATCACATTTTTTGCCACACCCAGAAACCCCTGGCACTCAATGGTTACTCCTGGCTCTGTACTCAGAAATTGCTCCTGGCAGGCTCAGGGGACCATATGGGATGCTGGCGATTGAACCTAGATCTGTCCCGGGTTGTCAATGTGCAAGGCAGCTACTGCCACAGCTACATGGCTTTTCTGGTTGTCATTATGTTCCTACAATGACCTAGATTAATCTGGCCAATCATGTGCTTCCTTGTAACATTCAAAACTGGATCTGAGTATGTGAAAACCCTAAAGTAATGATGAAGTTCAAAGTGAAATTCATATACCACTGGTGATCATATTTTCTGTCATATGGAGAAGATCAGTCCATGGAGGAAGTTTGTCTGAATTCTACAAGTGAAACAATTATACTGCTGAAGTAACTTGTAAATTTTGGAAAATCGCTAGCTTGAGTTGAAGTATAGACTGACTGAAGAATATGAGGTCTTAAAAACTTCTGATGAAGGTTTTTGGACTCAATTCTGAGTGAGCTTTTCCAAATTTAGCTAGCAAAATCTAAATAACTATTTTGGCTTTTGTATAGGTTGGGTTTTACTATCTCTGTACATATTTTTTGTCTCCCCAACTGTTATTAATACACTTCCTTTACACTTCAGAAAGCACACTGCAATCGTTTGTTACTTCTTGTATAAAAATATATACTTTTCTTATAGTATTCTTAAAGTATATACTTTTCTTATAATATAGTTACTTTTCTTATAGTATTTATTTTTCTATAAATTTAATGTTTGAATCCCTCAAAATTCAGGTGTTGAAATGTAATATCCATGGGGCAGGAATGGTGGTGCAAGCAGTAGGACATTTGCCTTGCTACACCCTAACCTAGGATGGACCTTGGTTCGATTCCCCGGCGTCCCACAAGTCAGGAGTGATTTCTGAGTGCATAGCCAGAAGTAACCCTGAGAATCACCAGGTGTGGCTCAAAAAACAAAAACGGAAATGTAGTATTCAATTGATGTTGTTTGAAAGTTGGGGGGGACTTTAGGACATAAGGGTAAAATAAGTGCTCATGAATGGGATTAGACTCCCTATAAAAAAGACCTCAAAAAGTTACCTTATACCTTCCACAATGAGAGATCAGTGAGAGGATATGCTGTGTGAAAATGGGTGATCAGTAGACAATGTACTGACCTTGGACTTCCAGAACTGTGTTAATTTATAAATAAACACATTCATTGTTTACAATCTACAGAATTCTTTTTTTTTTCTTTCTGGTTTTCTTTTTTTTTTTAATAATATATTTTATTTAAACACCTTGATCAATCTACAGAATTCTATTATAGTACCCTAAACTGACTAAAACACACTGCTCTTTCACCTCAAACTTCTACTTCAGAGAAGTCATGCCTGAGTTTGAAATCTACCACAAACTGTCTTATCAGTCAACATTCAGCAAAAAACATTTGACACACTTCAATGAGCAAAACCTGAGGAAAGGTTAAGAAAAAAAAATCTATTAAGATGGTAATACGGCAACTTCAAGGGATAATACGAAGTATTAAGATGTTTGCTATCACAAGAATTTAAGTGAGAAATAAAAGTAATGATTAGAATCCAGAATTCAGACACAAAAGAGGCCTCCTTGAGAAGAGTTGTGAGCAGATTAAGCACAGGTAACACAGCAATCAAGTTTGGCCTATTTTATTGGACTTGACACACATTAGATTCACCTAGATTCACTTGCTGAACAGTGAATTGATTTTTGTAGGCTAAGGTTATAAGAGAAAGGCATAAACACATGTGAATGAGAAAACAAAAAAATGAGGAATTCTGAGGAAGATCTGGTAAAAAGGTGGAGAGCACACTCTCAGAAGAATCTATAAGCTTTACATGTGGCCAATACAGGTTTGATCCTCAGTATTCTATATGTTCCCATGCCTCCCTCCAAGCAGGAGTGATTCCTGAGCAAAGAGCCTTGAGTAAGGCCTGAGCACCACAATGTGTGGCCCAAAAATGAACAACAACAACAACAACAATAACAACAACAACAACAAAAGAATCAGTGGAGAATTCAAGTTGGAAAAGGAAATCATCTGAGGCTCGCCCTTCATCCTATGTTTTATCCCTTGAACATTTCTTGTCTCTATGTCTCTATCTTTGCTTGCATTTTACAATTTGGAGATGCCCATGTTCTCTCTTGAACATGTATTTCATCTATTTCTCTCCCTTTATGTATTTACATATATTTAATTTCTTTCTCTCTATGTATTTCTATGTAAGTTTCATTTCAAGCTAAAAACCACACACACACGCGCGCACACACACACACACACACACACACGCAGATTGCTCAGAATATGAGAATTATTCCTCAAAATTTTTATCCTTCCTAAAAGTTCTCCCAAAGGATGTTTACATCAGGGTCGCATTTGGAATAGGATTACAGTTCTTCCTCAATATCCACAAGCTGGAAAATATAACACAAAAACAAGAATTATATTTTCATCTTACATCAATACATGCTTATTTGGAGTTATGAAAAAAATTCTCCTACAAAAGGAAAATGATACTTGGCTTTGGCCTTTACCTTTTCTACTCATGTCTCTGTCAGAAAATCCATAAAACGGAGAGTTCTTATTTCTCTCCAAGTGCTCAATATTCTAAAAAACAGCAAAAATAATCTCTCACTATATTAAATATAGTTTATACATTCTTTTCAGAACTGAATATTTTTTACTGCTTGGTAAAATTTCTCTCAGGCTTAGAAAATGTTAATAATATAGCATCTTGGGAGCATTTTACAGATACTTATTCATTGGATATAGCAGATAATTTAGTCCCAAGGGCACAAATCCAGGCATTAGCCATCAAATTCAACTATAACCTGTGAATAGAAATAACCTATCATCTAGTTGAGGAAAAATACTACATGGAAAATAATCTATCACTACATGGAAAGCTTGACCTCTTCTTTGCCTTCTTTATGCTATTAGTAGCAGAGCTGCTTTATAATTTTACTTTAAATAGATATTTATCGAGTCCCTGCAGTGTTGCCAACTTTATATATAAAATACTAAGGAATAGGTAGTGTTTCTGTCTGTGAGGAATTTGGTCTCCTGGGGACAGATAAACATTCCACTCCAGAAAGTGAAGTTAAGGCTATCAAATGTAGGTAATCCCATAGAACTTCTGACAGTTATGAGAAGTACATAGATATTAGAAAGACATTGAACCACGTCCACAAACACAGTCGCCATGTCCAAACAGTGCCTAATTCCAGGAGATCTGGCAGCCGAGTATATGCCCCTAAAATTTATAATTTGAATTTCTGGACATCCTATCATCCCTATACACCCTGATTTAACAGACTGGACATATAACAATAAGAGCTTATTAAACTTCTGCCATTTATTAATGACTTCATTGGTGAGACAAAATTTTCACAAATAATAGGACAGTCTCCTTTGTTTTAACAAATATGCAAATATTCCAATTACTTCCAATGATATCAATGGGAAGGATTCATTTTTATGCTCAATTTTTAGAAAAAATTATAATATCAATGAACCAAATTAAAGACATTTTCAAGAAAAAATGTTCACAAATGAACTTGCTCATTTTTTCTTTCATTTATTTAATTTTTCTTTTTCTTTTCTTTTATTTTTTAATTTTTTGCTTTATTATTTTTCTATTCTCGTCCATTTTATTTTTTCTTTCCATTTTCCCATATATATATATATATATATATATATATTTTTTTTTTTTTTTGGTTTTTCAGGCCACACCGTTTTGATGCTGAGGAGTTACTCCTGGGTAAGTGCTCAGAAATCGCCTCTGGCTTGGGGGGACCATATGGGATGCCGGGGTATCGAACTGCAGTCCTTCCTTGGCTAGTGCTTGCAAAGTGTCTAGATACCTTACCTCTAGCACCACCTCGCCAGCCCCTTTCAAATATTTTGCTTTCACTTATCTGCAAACAAATGCATTACAATTAATTATGTCAACTATGTGATACATTTTCTTCAAATAACTAAATAAAAGAAAATAGAAAGATATAATAGAAAGAATAACTTGTACTATATATAGAGAGAGGTATGGCTAGCTAGGGGGCATCTCAGAAATAAAAATAGACAATGAAGGACCAGAGAGATAGCACAGTGAGTAAGGAACTTATCTTGCACAGAAGTTTGATCCCTAACATCTAGACCCTTAATTGATCCTCAACATCCCATATGGTCCCCCAAACCTTCTAGGAATGAATTCTAAATGTACAGCAGCTAGGAGTAAGCCCTGAACAAGTTGGCTATGACCCCAAAACAAGCAAACAAGAAACAGACATTGATGATTTACCATACTATAAAGCTACGGTAATTGGCAGCACAATATTATTTCCTAATACCAATATAATAGGCATTGGGAAAACTGGATGGCCACATGTAAAAAATAAAATTAGGGGGCCCGGGAGATAGCATGGAGGTAGGGCGTTTGCCTTTCATGCAGAAGGTCATCGGTTCAAATCCCGGTGCCCCATATGGTCCCCCGTGCCTGCCAGGAGCAATTTCTGAGCACGGAGTCAGGAGTAACCCCTGAGCACGGCCGGGTGTGACCCAAAAACCAAAAAAAAAAAAAAAATAAATAAATAAATAAAATTAGGCCACTATATAATATCACATGCAGACATTAATTTAAAATAGATTAAAACCTTAAATACAAGACCTAAAACCATAAAATACATAGAGTAACATATGAGGTATGTTCCATGATAATGACTTGAAATATTTTATTTGGCAAGGAAAATAAAGGCAACTTTAAAAAAGTAGGACTACATTGAAATAAAAAGGTTTCCACAAATGAATAAAATTACCATTAAAATAATTAAAAACCCTTAACCTTACTTAAAGAAAGTATTAACATATATCTAAAAATAGATTACTATCCAAGATTCACAAATTACTCACAAGACTGAGTAACCATCACCACCACAACAAAACACCCAAATATTCCAATAAAAATTGGACAGAAGATCTGAATAGATGATTCTTCACGGAAAATATATTGATGGCCAATCAACACGTGAAAACAATTCTGTAACTTATCAGAAAAATAAAAATCAAATCACAATGAGGTATCACCTCACATTTGTAAAAATGGCCAGTAAAACATCATCATCATCATCATCATCATTAATAACAACAACAATGACAACTAAACAGATATGGACTGGAGAGATAGTATAGTAAGGCACTTGGCTTGCATAGGCTCGACCAGGATTTGATCCCTGCCACCCTACATAGTCCCTGGTGCCCCATCAGGAGTTATCCCTGAATGAAGAGCCAGAATTAAGTCCTTATAATTGGAGGGTGTGGGTTCACCGAACAAAACAATCACCCAAAGCCCCAATTAAACAAAAACAAGTACTGCAAAGGTGTAGACAAAAGGTAGTAGACTAGTAGCCTGTTGTCAGGAATGCAAAATGTTCCAAACTATGCTAAAAACTATATGAAGATTTCTCAAAATGTTAAAATCAATTATATGATATAGCAGTTCCACTCCTAGGTATCTATCATTCAATCAATAAATATAATCTGGGAACCAGAGAGAGAGTACAGTAGGTAGGGAACCTGTGACCAACCCAGGCCAAATCCCTGGAACCCTATATGGTCCCTGTGTCTGATCAGGAATGATTCCTGAGAGCAGAACCAGGAATAAGTCCACAGCACAGCAGGCATGGCTCCAACTCATATCAATAAAAAACAAAACAAAACAAAATATTAATTTGGAACTGGGGAGTCTGCTCAAAGGGCCACTGCATCTACTTTGCATGTGAGAGGTCTAGTTTCTATCTGTGCATCAAATATTCCCCCAACACCACTGGCAGCATTCCTTTAGCAACATACTGGATAATCTCTGATCACTACTGAATGTGGTCCAAACAGAAAACCAAAGAAAAACAAAAACAAAAAACCTTCCCATTGCTTCAAAAAATAACCACATTATTATGATCTTTGTTCCTATTTATTCCTATATTCACTGCAGTACTATTTATGATAGCCAGATAAAAAATGATATAGATGCCCCATATGGATGATTAGTAGATAAAGAATATGTGGTGCATATACAGTATGTATCTCTACTTTCCTTCTTTGTTTTCCCTCTACTGTTGTTCTCTTAGATGCTTCATACTTTTATATTCTATGTAGTATATGTAGTATAGTGAGTGGTATAGAGTATAGAGTAGTATACTACTCTATGTAGTATAGTGGACTTTATGCAGGGTACTGAGGAATATGATATTATTTCAGTCTTTGAGGAATTCAGTCTCTTCTAACCACATTTTAGGTCATTATTCCACTAGGAGAGTAAAGTAAACGCTATCATATGTAGGTGAGATCAAAGAACTTCTTACAATTATAAGTATTCTGGAACGGGCTCTTCAGATATAAGATGATGAAATCTTGCCATCTGTTACCACATGAATGGCACCAGAGGGGTTATGTTAACCAAATAGGTCATATACTTCATATGTGGACTATAGAGACATTAAGCAAAGAAATAGACCACACTACTGGATTTTGGCTTTATAACTGAGGCAACCAATTCTGAGGGAGACAGGAGCTGTGGATTGTCCAATGGTCTTGTGGTGGAGGTAAATTATATCTCCAGTGGTGAGCGTCATATGCTAAAGTGCATTTGAAGTGGCATAAACATGCACTCCTAAAACATAAAGTATTATGAACCTCTATTACTCAGTAAAAAAGAAAATGAACAATGAAATGAATTAGTGTTTACATCAAAAAAGAACTGATAGCTCTGGGTATGTGTTTCTGGTGAAGAGATTGGAGTGAATTGCTTAAGGAGACAGGGGTTTCAGATGGCAAACTAAGGCGATCCTAATTTTTTCAGAAGGGCCTGGGGATCTACTAAAATATTTTAAAATTGAAGCTTGGGTAACTGAGGCAAGGCATATAATTTGTTTAATATACATGTATAATTATTTTCACAGAAACTTCCTCCTGACAAATTTATTTCCCATTACAACAAATTAAGATGTAATGTAAAGAAATCTCCTGAGAAAATTTACTTTGTAATCCTGTGAGTGAAGGTCTCTAGAGATGATTTGTTTGTCTCAGGTGTCTTACACTTACTAAGGAATATTTTAGATTCTTTCTGTATTTCCCAGACACATAGTTAAATGTAAGTAGTATTTGAAGGTCCAGGTAACTTGAGTTAACCGTATAAGTGTACTGAAAAAAAAAATACAAGACAGAGTTATGGAAATGTAGGTAAAGTTATTTATGGGTACATCAGAAAATAAAATATCAGACCTACCCCTATTAAAAAGGAGCTTCTTTAAATATGAAAAGATCTGTCCATAATAAGGCATCAATTATAAATATATATAATGATAGAATTGCAAATTCAGTTAGAGATACTATTAACACATCAACTTGGCAAAATTCTAAATTTTGAAAAAGGTGTGATCTGGTAGGAATATAAGTGGGTGATCAATTTGGTAATCTATCAAATTGTTTTTGACTATTAATTCTATTAGAATTTATTATAGACACATATTTGCCCAAGTTCACAAATATTTGCTCATGAGAATGCTTATTATATCACTGTTTTTTGTAGCAAAAATATTGGAAGCTACCTAAATGCTCAGAAAGATGACTGAATAAATTAAGAGTATTTCCAAATGGAAAAATATCTAGCAGGTAACCAAGGTTGTTTGATCTATATTTATAAAATCAGAAATATGTCCAAAATCTATCAAGAGAAAATACAAAAAAGCAAGTTGTAAATGGTATAATGCAGCGTCTAATTTATTGAAAAAAGTATGAATACAATTTTTTCTTTATATGCACAGAGAATTTCTGAAAGTTACACAAGAAGTTTTTAATCATTATTAACTGAGAAGTAGGGATGTGAGTTGGGCTTGGGAGGTGTAAGACCTATTGTTAAATTTAAATATTTTTCCACAGTGGTTGAATTTTTTATTAGTTTCATTAAAAATATCAATTTAATGGCATCTGGAGAAAGCTCTTTTCAAACAGAGTTTCAAACTATCTTTTCAAAAAACATTTTAGGTGACAAGTGCTTAAGAGAAAACAGTCTCAATTGGTGCCTCAACCAATAAAAGTGGTGAAGAAAATGGGCATGCTTTCCTCCTGCCATCTGAGCTGATCCTAACACCCTTCCCCATTGTAAATATCAACTTCAATGAGAAAAGCAGAACAGTTTTGGTCTTTATGAATATTGGTAATGTTCCTGGAAATTGTCATTTTCATTTATGTAAACAACAGCTGCTTTCCTTAATGCTCCAGATCTAACAGAACTATGTGATAGCATATTTTTTAAAAAAAATGATTGATGACCGTAGTTACAAATAAATATATTAAAAGTGATTAAGTGTATAAAGATGCATATATAATTTGTGGTGCATGAGTTCAACTTAGGGTATTAGCATGCAAGGCAATTGCTGTACCACTGTACCTGCAAATAATGAAAACAATTATAAAAATGAAACAATGTAAAAGAAAAAAATGAAATAATGTGCTAAAACCTGGACTGAAACCTATAATGTCAGTCTCAAAAGTTCAGTGATAAAACATGACAAATAATAGTTACATTGAATAAATTGGAAGCTTTATACTGAGGAGCTTTGAAACTGAGGGAGGCCAGGTAAAATTTCAGAGGTCATGCATAGACTTTTTTTCACTGTAGGAGGGGTACTCCTGTGAACACATGAAAAAAAGTATAGAAGTCTAATGCTATATTTCAGTATGCTTTTTAAAGAACTTTATCTTTCATATTCGTTGCTGGAAGATAAAAGATTTTACATTATGGAAAAATGCCACAGTGACTCATTCTTTACTTTTCACTGTAGGGGGAATAATTTTGGGGTGAAAATTCTCAGGAAGTCAGTTTATCTCCTCAAAACAGAAAAAAAAACTAATCAAGCATTGTCTGATTAATTAGAGACACTTGAAAAAATGCTATCAGAGCCTACAGCTGTAATCAATTTAATCAACATGCAGAGAGCCAATCTGGTTTTCTTGATTAACAAAGCTGAATGTTAAACAGAGAAATGTGACATTGTAGTGCTATTAGCTTGAAGCTACAAATTGAGCATTTTCCCTAAATATTCAAAGTCAGATAAGGATAAAGTGGGATTCTCTTTCTTATGATGAAGACTCTGGCCATGCACATTTCTATTCTTCTCTTTGATAGGAGATAGGAGAATAAGTTTTATCAAAGTATTAGATATACTATTGACTTCAGAGTGCTTCAGTGAAGACATGAAAAAACAACTAAAAGCAAAGCCTAATATAATAAAGTGGAAAGAAAAAAGTGATGAGATTTCTTTGTTTAGTGCCATGCACACTTCTTGTAGAATTCATCAGAATCAGACATGCCAGACGTAGAGATAAAAAATTTTCTCATTACATTTTGAAGACGTGAATGTGAAATGCATCTATATGGTATCTGATGAGTAAATCAGAAAGTTCAACTTGCTTATTTTATTTACATGAAGTCCATTTAAATGTCAAGATGTCTAATACAAGATTGGTTTATTAATGGTTAGTTTCTTGCTCCAAAAATCACAGTTAAACTATAAAGTGATGATTATATTTTATGTAGCTATAATTTGTGATTAGTCTGGGATTTTATCTGTTAAAATAGGCAGGCTATTTGGTGAGTAAAAAAACCTTTTTTGGGGGATGTGGAATTTATTAAAAGTATAAAATAGGGCCGGAGAAATAGCATGGTGGTAGAGCATTTGCCTTGCATGCAGGACAGTGGTTTGAATCCAGGCATCCCATGTAGTCCTCCGAGTCTGCCAGGCATGATTGCTGAGCACAGAGCCAAAAGTAACCCCTGAGCACTGCAGGATGTGACCCACCCCCCCAAAAAAAAAGCATAAAATAAGAAGTGTGTTGCAGTCAGATGTTGCATGTTACATGTAATACTATCAAAATAATTTCATTATGTAAATATTTCAATAGCCCATCAAAATAATATTAAGGTAATCTCAATGGCATTCCCTTTTATTTATTTATTTATTTATTTTTGGTTTTTGGGCCACACCCAGTGACGTTCAGGGGTTACTCCTGGCTATGCGCTCAGAAGTCGCTCCTGGCAGGCACGGGGGACCTTTTGGGAACCGGGGGATCCAACTGTGGTCCGTCCTAGGCTAATGCAGGCAAGGCAGCAGGCACCTTACCTCCAGCGCCACCGCCCGGCTCCCGGCATTCCCTTTTATATGTTTTGTTTTGTTTTTTTAAAGAAAAGCATAAAGGAAAGGATATAAATTTTAGGTAGTAGTCACTCAATTATGGAAATAAATTGCTGGTGAGTTAAAACCTTCCCACTAAGTTAATATGGTAACTATGATCACAATGCAAATAATGAGAGAGGTAAGAGGGAATGAAAGGACTCAACTTCTAGGAGTGACTTTCTAAAAACCAGAAAACTCATCAACAATTCAGTATGGGGGTATATGTTAGCTGTATACATGGGGGGAAAAATGTACCTACAATGTCTATTTAAGAACCAGGAGAACTGCTCAATGAGGCAAGATACATGCCTTACATAAGAATGTAAATTCCTAAATCCCATGGTCTCTGGAGAACTGCTGGGTATGGTCTTGGTAACTCTTAGTACTGCCAGCTCCAAGAAATTCTTATGGGTAAGTGGAACACTGAACTGTTGGTCCCACACACTGGCCTGAAAATCTCAGAAATGGCCTTGAGGTCACTGATACTACTGGGGAGGCCACTATAAAAATATCTATATAACTTGGGTGGCACGGTTTATGATTTAAGTTTAAGTTCTTGCGAGCCTTGCAACCTTTGGGCAAAACTTTGAACTCTTTTCAAATCTGGCTTATGGAAGCTGACCATATGATATTTTAGGAGGGACTGCAAAATAACAGTGAACATTCCTATCTATTCAGCTTCTGTTATATAGATGGAGGCTGTATTAAAAGTAACTTTATCTTTTTTGGAAAGCCTCAAGTAAAAAAACCTTGTTCTCATCTTATCCTACAGAGGTTTATCCCAATTTTTTTTTAGACTTGCAGATAAAATAGTGTTTATTTCTGTGACCAATGTTCTGCAATCTGTCTTCTCTAAAAATATGCCTCCCGAGTTCTCTTTATCAAAATCATTTATGACAGTAATTATGTAAGACACACTTTTTTTTTCGGGGGGTGGGGATGAGACAGCCATCTTCCAACTTGCTGGTCTCTAGCCAATAAAGCTCTTTTTTTTTTTGTTTGTTTTGTTTTGTTTTTGGGTCACACCCGGCAGTGCTCAGGGGTTACTCCTGGCTCTATGCTCAGAAATTGCTCCTAGCAGGCACAGGGGACCATGTGGGGCACCGGGATTCGAACCAATGACCTTATGCATGAAAGGCAAACACCTTACCTCCATGCTATCTCCCGGGCCCCTAAGGCTCTTTCTTAAGATGCCATTTTGTCTCTATGGATTGAGCCTCAAGCAGCAGTGAAACTGAAGCCTCTGAGGTTACATTGGTAGTTGTCATTATTTAAAGTTACCCAAAAAATCCATTTGCAAGTAATTTTGTAGGGTAACCTTTATAGTTAAAAGACAACTATGTGTTAAGTACTTTGTCACTAAGTCATTAGCAAATATGAAGCAGAAAACTTTGCAGCCTTTTCTAACTTTGAAGCATAATTGCTTTAATATTAGAACACAAAATAAAACTATCTAAACCTTTCTACAACATGATGGGATTTAATGGTGCAGAAAGAGTAGGTGGGACTTAATATATATTGTTCTAATTTAGTTCGGTTGGCTTTTATAAAGGATAACTACAGGGTATCATTTTCATCATTAAGTGTGTTAGATTATCAGATGCCATATTTATGTACTGATTCCCATGTTCTTTCAAAGCTTGGTTATTCTTTTATGTTCGGTAGTCAAATAAAACAATGGTATGCTAAAAAGAAGGTTCTGTGAGGTGAATGACAATTTAATTTCCCACCAGTGTTGGCTGGTTGCACAGGAAAATAAAGAACTAGAGAAAGTTGACAAGATCTTTACTTGACTAGATTCATTTCTCAGGAGTTGTAGGGTGTGTTAATTGTAACATTTCAGTTAATGATGTAAAATATTGTGACAGAACACCAATGTGGGTGATAAACGGACTCTTGAACAGATAAGATGGCAAAGTGCTATTTTTTAAACAATGGGAGATAATAATCAGGATTCTTTTGTTGCTCAGACCATTCTGGTGAGTAAACTGACTTACAAAGGGAGGGCAATAATTCTTTCATGTTGCCAAGCTACCATCATCATTATAACTATTCATGATTTTACTCCAATTGCTTTTCAACCTAAATATAATCCTGTTCTATAGAAAGTTTATAGGATAAATTGTATAAAACAAAGGTAAGAAGATAAAGAAACATTAGAAAGAACAAATTGATTATATAGGTTAAGCATTATGCTAATTGATCTTATCAATATATTTTATTAAAGATTAATATACATGAAGGGAAGTTGACAGGTAATAATTGTGCTTTTCAAAGTGTTGAAAGTTTTCAATGTGCTTGTCACAAAGTGACAAGACAAACTGATAAGACAATTGGACCATGAACAGAAGCTTCCCTAGGCTTCCTTTTAATCATTACTTCCACATCTAGTGGTGTTCAGAGATTAGTCATGGTTCTACATTCAGAAATTACTCCTGGCAAGTTTGGAGAATCATACGGGATCCGGGATCAAATCTGGGTATGCTACATGCAACGCAAATGCCCTACCTGCCTTGCTATTGCTCTGGCCCCAACACCAGCCCAGATTTTTATTTTTATTTTTATTTTTGTTTTTTTGGGGGGCCACACCTGGTGACGCTCAGGGGTTACTCCTGGCTATTCGCTCAAAAGTCGCTCCTGGCAGGCTCAGGGGACCATATGGGGAACCGGGGGATCGAACCGAGGTCCGTCCTAGGTTAGCACAGGCACCTTACCTCCAGTGCCACCACCCGGCCCCCAAGCCCAGATTTTTAAAGTAACTTTTAACACTTTCAATTATCCTGATTTTTTTTAGCCTGATGTATGTACGGAATCATGCATTTTATTTTATATTTATTCTTGTTTTTAAATTTCTTTCCTGTATGTTTATTGTAACATTCATCCACATTTTGAGTTTAAACAAAAACCACTATATGATTATTTAATTATGCCTTCCACTATTGAAGGAGATGGATTGTTTCTAATTAGGGGCTATCATGAATACTCTTTGTTGAGAGGAAAATTATTTTTTCAAACTGGACCCAGTGATTGGTGACTAATGAATATTACCTGGATCAACAATACAGAAGACAAAGTGTATTTACATGTGCATACCACTATTGCTTAGTTAAAAACTGTCTCATTAAATAGCAAGGGATAAAGTTTATATACTAAACTTAACAAAGTTGGGATAGGTTTAGGGCTTCATGGATGATTTTTTTTTTAATGCTAAGGGGAATGGGCAGTGTCTTCATAACAACTGAATGGCAACTGTATTTTCAGACTACTTTGGTTAAGGGAAGTTCAGATATGATTTCTTTCTGTAGCTTTGTGATTAAGATGGTTTCATCTCAAAAGAATTGATGGATCTCCAGATTATCTATGTCTTTGAGTATACATACAAGTGATTTTTTAATTTTGTGCACATTTTTGTAAGTTTATTGGTGATTTTTTATGTGACATGCCTGTTCAGTTTCTTGGCTAATATTGCTTTGTAAAAACTATTATTTTTTACATTGTGGTTCATTACACACATATATTCTGGAATATTTCTTTCTTATATTGCTGTGTTACAAATATCTCCATCCATTCTAGTCATGCCATATTATCATCCTAAGTAGTGTCTTTTAATATGTTCATAATTTTAATATGGGTTTAATATATAAACATTTTACCTTAGGGTTCATAAAATTTGAGACCTGATTAAATTGTCTGTTCTTACTCAATGGTCATGAAGCTATTCTTTGAAGCTGTCTTCTAGAATTGTATTGTTCAATACGGTAGCCACTAGTCACAAATGGTTCCTGAGAAGTTAAAGTGGAGCTATTGTGAGTAAAGATGGGCTGTGAATATAAAATACATACTGGAATTTAAGTACTTAATATTAAAAAGATACTTATTTAATATTTTATATTGATTATGAAGAGACTGACAAACAGAATAGCATGAAGTTTATACTGAACTAAAATCATCTGGAAAAAAATATCAGCTTGCATGAAAAATCTTACTTGAATTTCCCTTTTCTGACTAAAGCAAAGTGTTGAATTAACTGCTACAAAGTCCCTTTCTCTGAGAAAGTCTCCAGCCAAGGAGGCTACAAACCATGAGCAACTGTTTTTTTTCCCAGAAATTGTGTAAACATGTCTTACCAGAAGTATCTATTTATTTTTTACATATGTCTTAATCACCTTCAAATTTCCTTCATGAAGTTTACATACAAATCTTTATTCCTGGCTGGTCAGAGTGTCACTCCTTGTCAGTTAGATCCTAGACCTTACTCCAACCACTCAAATGAGCTGGTAGAAGAATTTAATTGGCCAGTGCTTTTCAAGTATTTTTACATTTACTAATGTAAGTCTTCATACATTTTCTGACAATCCATGAAAAAGTTATTTCAACAAAACACAAGGTATGCCTTGATCATGTTGTGGACTTGAGTGGCATAGTGCTACTGGTGATGATCTGCCCAAATGCCTGACATAATGTGCATAGGTGGAGGTAGACATATATGCATCATCATGCTATTTTTATCCATCTGCAGTGTAGAAAGGTTGAGAACTATTATATCATACCAAAAATGTTTTTTTTTATTTAATATTTTTGGTATAGTAGATTTGACTCAAGTTTATGCTTTTAGGTAGTTTACTTACTAAAAATTTATTAGAGAAGTAGAAAAGTTTTATTACTAGAAAAAATTTATTTATTTTTTGGGGTCACTCCCAGGAGTGCTCAGGAGTTCCTCCTCACCCTACGCACAGAAATCATTCCTGGAAGGCTCAGGGAACCATCTGGAATACTGGGAATCAAACACGGGTCTGTCCCAAGTTGACTGTGTGGAAGGCAAATGCCCTATTGCTGTGCTATCACTTCAGCCCCTGAATTTTTTATTTTCTATATGTGATATTCTATTTCAGTTGGACAACAGCTCTATAACTGGTGATATTTTCTTCCTCTACATGTGGTATTTCCTATCTCTACTTGTGTTCTTTTGTTACTGGCAAGTAAGCATAATAGGGTCAGAAGACCACCAGCAATTAGAATGACTCAAAATAAATTGTCTCGAATTCTTAATCTATTTCTGAAGGTTATAACACTTTGAGATTTACTATGGTCCCTTCTTCTTACAGCTCTAGGCTATAAAGTAGAATGTGTTCAGTTCCTTAGCCTCTTAGCTGCTACTTTCTAAAGTGTAATTTTTCTTGAGAAAAGTGGCAAAACATTCTGGCTGCCTCTCTTGGCTTCTATTCTCTTCTGGAACAAGGCCCCATAAATTCTAACTGCCTTGGAACCTCTCCAGTGGATTCAATTTGATGATTCTCATAGTTTGTCTGGCTTGTCTGGTTGCTTTCAGAGGGAAGTTCTGTGTGAAACAACCAAGTTTGCCATTATAAGAGGCAGAACTCATAATTAATTTAAAAATGTATCATGTCTATCATTTAATGTAGAATTACAATCTGAAGGACTGGGTCCGATCTGTGAAATGACAACAGGTTTTTTTTTTTTTTTTGCAACAGTTTTAATATCATTTCAATCAGGAAAAACTTTACAGAAGAGGGTTCATGGCTTTTAGAGGAGATATGAACAAAATGAATTCAGACTAATGAAGTAAGTCTTGTGGGAAAAGAAATAGGTTCTGTGTGACAAACCAGCATACTAGATAACAGAAATTCTAATTAAAAGAAGATATACAGATCCCAAAGAACATGTTAATTTTGGTTGGAGGTATTTCCTGGTTGTTGTCTGAGAAGGATTTCAAATTTATAGTGGGTAAAGTGGGCAAGAAGCTGGTGACCAACTGTTAATATTTGTTGTGGACAAAGGATGGAAGACAGCTGCCCAAGAGTGAGAATTAGAATGCCAGAGGTGAATTGCTAGTAAGTGATATGGCATTAAAATATGATGATGGGATATCATTTGGAAATTATAATCTAGATTTATTATGTAGGGACTTCAAACTTGACCTCCAATATGCTGCCTTGGGATGCTATTTTAATATGAAAACTTGAAACATAATATATTTAATAAGGGCCTCCTGATACCCATTTGCCCTGACTTTTCTATCTAAGATATAAAGTTTCCTGATAACAGCTAAGACTTCATAATCAGAGATTCTTATTAGCCCAGAAAACTATTGATGCTCCAATAGTTTTCCCCCCATATATTTATCTTCCTACAATTTGCAATCCCACCCATGAAGCCTAAATAACCTTTCCTTTTCATTTTACCTAAAAATGGATTGTTCTGGGTTAAAATCTATGAGCATAGTCCTCAGTTCTCATCACGTCTTTGACTTAGCCATTTTTGAGTTTTTCCCCAAATTTATGTGTGCTGCACATCAATAAAATTTGTATTCTTTTCTGCCCTTCTTCATATGTCCTTTGTCAGTTTTGATTTCTAAAACCCAACTGGAAACCAAAGAGGTAGAGAAAAATAATGTTCTTCTTTCTCCTCTGATCACATTGTATTGATCAATATGAACATGGTAAGAGATTATATTTAATAGAGAATAAAGGTCTTCACAAACACCTATGCTATATTTGAGGTTATAATATGTGAGTCTTCGTGTAGGGATCACACAGCATCTTCCTGTGGGGATGCTAAGCATGCTTTCAAAGTTATTGAAGACAATGGGTTATGGAAGAGTACAGTTAGGACAAAAATGCATTTTAATGATGGTGAAGAAAATGGTTTTATTTTTTTCCTCAAGTATCTGTCAATTTTGTGTTAGGTGCTAGTGCAAGAGGCATGAGTGATCTCTATTTTTAACATCTGTCTGTTTTTTGAGCCAAACTCAGTAGTCCTCAGGAATTACTCCTGGCTCTGAGCTCAGGAATCACTTTTAGCAGGGTGTAGGGATTCATAATTAAACTTGGTTTGGCATACAAGACCTCACCCAGTATACTAGTGTTTTGGCCCCAATTCTGTTAATATCCCTACTACCATTACTTCCTACCATTTAATTAAGACACATATGCATGTCCTGTAGAAAACTCTTTACATATTATCTTATTTAAATTTAAAATAATAGAGACAATCTCAATATTTCTTTATGTAATTGAGAGAAAAGTAAAGCAAACAATGGCTGTTTACCACCAAACCTTGAATCCCATCTTTGGAATTGACATGATTTTCTGTACCAGCACCAGGAATTGAACTTCTACCAGGAAAGAGCCTAATGCTGCCATGGCATTGACTTGCTCTCCAGGGTAGCTCATATGGCGTCCTGATGACCTGGAAACACCAACAACTTGCTTTCATGGTGGGTAGGCCTCCCTGTCTCACCACCTAACGGTGAGATGAAACCAGAAGATGTTCTGTGATAACCTGACTTTAACACAGGATCTGTGCAAAAATCAAAATCCCTAATTACTGAAGCCTGACTGTGACAACCGTGATTGAGGAGAACTTTTCCTAGGACCATGAAGAAAGACTTTAGGGTTAGACAACTTAGTATGCCTGAAGTCTGTAGTTGATCATACTTCCTGAGTATGGACACACAATTTTTAGGCCAAATATTTTTTCTTTCTATTTTCACCAACCTTTGCTGCACCTATGTAAAAAACTGTCATCTTTTTTTTTAATATTTTAGATAGGGGCGCCTGCCATTTTCATAGAACCTTTGTTTTATCTTACATTTCTACATTTTTCTATAGAACTGAGGAGGGAAAAAAAGAAAAAAGAAAGAATGGGGACCAGGGGTCAAGTAGTCTCAGATGCATTGATGGAGATAAAGGAAGGACAGAACTAAATATCCAAGTCAAAGTCAACAATAGAATTAAGATACCCAAACTATAACAATCTAAATTTAAATGGGCCTGTTATACTGGCAAGATAGGGGGCAAAGGGTGGTGTTATAAGATGCACTCAGGGAACATTGGGGGAGGGAGATCAACACTTGGTGGTGGGATTGGCCAATTCATTGTATGTCTAAAATCCAACAATGAAGGACTTTGTAAATCACAATGGTTTCAATAAAATAAAATGAAAAAAAAAAAAAAACCAAACAAACAAAAACCAAAACCTTAAGAAAATCTAGTTCCACCTCTCAAGTTGAGGGGGAAATAATGGAGGGTACCAAGACCAAACAGTTGTATAATCACTAAGTAGTAAGCTAGACACAGAGGGGCCCACTTATACTAGCAGTCCGGGGTTAAGGGTGGGGGATATGGAATGCGGGCTGGGAACAGGGGTGGAGGGAGGACAACTTTGGTGATGGGAATTCCCCTGATTCAATGTTAATATGTACCTAAAATATTACTGTGAAAGATATGTAATCCACTTTGGTCAAAATAAAAGTTATAAAAAAAAGAAGGTAAAGCAATTACACAAAGATATAAATATCACATTTTGATCTCAGCAATCATGCTTTAACTAAGGAACTATATTACTTCCTAAACCCACTGTCTACTATATGCCAATGAGTTACATACTAACTCAATATTTTAATCAGTGTCTAAATCTTCAAAAATGAAAGTATATTAAATACCATAGTTCTTTTTTTTTTTTTTTGGTTTTTGGGCCACACCCAGTGACGCTCAGGGGTTACTCCTGGCTATGCGCTCAGAAGTCGCTCCTGGCAGGCACGGGGGACCATATGGGAACCGGGGGATCGAACCGTGGTCCGTCCTAGGCAAGGCAGCAGGCACCTTACCTCCTGCGCCACCTCCCGGCTCCCAATACCATAGTTCTAATGACAAATATATCCAATGTTATAGCTATTAAGTGTCAGAAGACTAATAAACAACCCCTAACTTTTAGTGGATTAATAAACAACACAGTCTAACTTCTTGCTTGTGTGAAATATCTTTAATATCTGCAGGTAAACTCTGTTTATTAAAGACCTGGCTCATAGAACAAATCTTCATCTTAAATTTTGCTTCTTGGTGTCAAAGAAAAGAGAACTCTGGAAGGTTTTACACTCCAGTAACATGTTCAATAACAAAGGTTAACTGACTTACAATTCATTGGCTAGATCTAGTTGGATCGACACCACCCAAAACTAAGTGGACCAAGAAGTGCAATCTAAGACTATGTTTGAGAAAATTGGAAATATTTGTCAAACTGTATTAGCAACTTACTGCAGACAACAAGTAACTTTTGCTGCATATCTCAAAATTTCTCCCCAAAAGAGTATTGTCTGGGGGCCGGGCGGTGGCGCTGGAGGTAAGGTGCCTGCGCTAGCCTTGGACGGACCGTGGTTCGATACCCCGGCTCCCATATGGTCCCCCAAGCCAGGAGCGACTTCTGAGCTCATAGCCAGGAGTAACCCCTGTGCGTCACTGGGTGTGGCCCACAAACCCCCCCCCCAAAAAAAGAGTATTGTCTAATTTTTCACTAATTGTTAAATTTTAGCTAACTGACTAATTGTTAGCAACTTTACTTATACTAAAAATTCTGAAAATTCTGTTTAGGATGCAAGCCCTAGATGTGGTATATTAGTGCATTTATTTGCACTTAGGCCAGATACAAATATTTAGACAAAAATATAATACTTTACTTCTTTACTGATTTCATTGTACCTAATTATGTAAAACTATCATTGATGAGCTAACACCAAAAAATTATGAAAGAGATCAAGCTTTACATTAAGCTCAGAATATTAAGAAGTTAGAATAAAGCTATTTAAATGCATTACCGAAATTTTATTCAGAAAAGTCTTGGCAGTGCCATTCTATCATTGTTAAATTAACTGAAAGCATACCATTTAAATACCAATTTTACCTCCATAAAACAGAAGCCTCTTGAAAGTTTTGTTTCTGATAAATATTTGTAATAATATAAAGTAAAACAAGTAATTTATCTGGTTTCTTTGCTATGACTCTGAGCACTCAATTTATCTTGAGCCAATTTTAACCATTATCTTAGGGGAAATGCTTCAGCTCATTCAAAAAGACTCTATGATCTAAACCACAAAACTAAAACCCTGCAACGAATATATGAAGACAAATCAGTGGCATCATGAAGTATTTCACTGAAAATGGTTGCTAGAAGATAAGAATTTCTTCTTATAATTTTAATACTTCCTCTAACTTAAATACTCAGATAAAAGCAAATGTTGTGTTAGTATACTTAAGACAAAATTAAAATTCATCTTACAAATGCTAGTTCATTAGTTTTGGGAAGAACTGATTTTAAAATCCAATGATATTTCTTGGAAGGTCATTGCTATGATGTTTTAGATGCTAACTTTTCCCATCTTGAAAGCCACATAAATTTTTAGAGAGTGATCTAAACTATTTTTAAGGTCAAACCGGACATATGTTGATGATTTAAAAATGCAAGCAAAGGGCTTTATTATATTATACTACCAGAGTGTTATTGTAGTTTAAAAATATCATTAAATCAGCACAAACCCACACTTATCATTTCCTGCGCATTTTTCACACCGCACTGCCTTCTGACTATGAGTAATCTGTTAATCTGCTCTTCGCCTCACAATCCGTCAAAGTGACAGATTCATTCCTTCTCTAATACATAATATCTTCATTTACTGTATGCCTTGCTGCAGCTTTCTTTTTTTGCTAGCACTGAAATTTAGAAAATCACAAGCAAATTTAGAGAATGTCATTTGGGTGGTTGTTCTTATTTGTTCCCCATTTTTTTTTTCATTATTCCCGTAGGTTGAAAGGAAATATTTTCTGGATTCTTAACATAAAGCAATTTGACTTTTCAATAAAGGTGTTGCTAAAGAGGTAGGGAGGGTAAATAGTAGAACACAAAGTAATTGCACCCTTCACTAAGTCAAAATACTGATCATAATGGAATTTTCCTCTAACACAAAGGATTAGTGAGTAGTCTCACCTTCCGCTTTCAAACTGGACAGAAACAAGATATTACCCACAATAAAAAGGAAAACCCCAAACAGTAGTGTAGAGATATTTTGCTTTCCATTACAAAATAGCTTTGTTAG
>PVKC010006980.1:0-30222 GCA_004027635.1 Crocidura indochinensis | reverse complement strand
AGATAGATACATAAATAATGATAAAAAAGATTGTTTTGTGCTTGTTATTATTTTTTCCCTCCTGCAGATGCACAGTAAATATTGGGGTCATTCGAAAGGAATTTCCTTTGGCTAAGAGATACAGGGTTTCTCCACCCTTGCCATATATTGTCACGGGATTGACTATAGACTCCTTTCAGGTTCATTTGCTCTCCCCTAGGTGGTTTTGTGTGGGAGATTTCTGCTTTATCTTGAATGAATCCATGCTCTTGTCAAATCTTTCTCTGCATCTATTGATATTATCATATAATTATTAACTTTGCTTGTACTAATATGCATTATGTTAAGTGATTGTACATATGCTGACCTTTGTTGCACCCTGAGATAAATTCCACTTGATGGGGTTGTAAGATACTTTTGATATATTGCAAGATTCATCTAGTTAAGATTTTGGCATCTATGATGATTAAAAATATTGGCCTGAAATTTTCTTTTCTGTAAATGCCTCTTTCTGCACTGGTATTAATCTATTATTAGTTTCATAGAAGGTGTTAGAAAAAATTACTGTGTCTTTAATATCTTGAAGAGCTTAGCATTTAAAAGTAGTAAATCTTAAATAAAGTTTTGATAAAATTCGTCAGTGAACCCATCTGTACCAGAAGTTTTGGACGGTCCTTAATTGCTATTTCAATTTCTTTACTCTTATGAACGACCTATTAAGACTTACTACTTTCTTTTTTTATTTTTTTTTGTTTTTTTGTTTTTTTTTTGTTTTTTGTTTTTTGGGTCACACCCGTCAGTGCTCAAGGGTTACTCCTGGCTCCATGCTCAGAAATTGCTCCTGGCAGGCACGGGGGACCATATGGGGCACTGGGATTCGAACCGATGACCTTTTACAAGAAAGGCAAATGCCTTACCTTCATGCTATCTCCCGGGCCCCAAGACTTACTACTTTCTCTACATTCAGCTTTGGGAGAATTCACGACTTAAGAAATCATCTGTTTTACTAGGTTCTTAAACTTAAAATCATTGTTACTTATAGTAACCTCTCATTATATTTTGTTTGGTTGTTTTATGGGCCACACTCAGTAGAGCTCAGTGGTACTCCTGGCTCTCTACCCAGAAATCACTCTTTGTAGACTCCAAGGTCCATATAGGAAGCTGCACATTGATCCTGGGTCAGCCGCGTGCAAGTCAAATGCCCTAATGTCTTTGCTATCACTCAGTCCCAAATATATTATGAATTACTGAACGGACCATTGTAATTTCTTCCCTTTCATTGCTAATTAGTTTTAATTGAACATTTTCACTTTTATTTATAATAATTTTTTCTCACCAGTTATCTTAAGGATAATTTGTATTTTTTTTACTTTTTCATTCAAATAAGAAAATCCTGGTTTTCCTGATTCCTCAATATTTTTCATGATTTTTGTATTATTAATTTTCACTTTCATTTTTACTTTTTCTTTACTAATACCATTTGGGTTTGTTGCTATTTGTATTGTTTGTTTTTCATTCTCCAGATTTTAGAGATGTGTATTTAGGTTGTTGATTAGTCTTTACCTTATTATCTATTTATCATACAGATTTTTTTTTGTATTTCATGGATTCTGACAGATTGTATCTGAGTTATCATTAGTTTCAAGGAATCCTTTAATTTCTTCCATATTTTCCTCTTTGATTCAATTGCTATTTGCTAAATAGCAATTTATTATTGTGTTTTTTTAGTTTTCTCACGTTTGACATTTTCTCTATTTTTTTAATTTTTAATTTCTGCTTTCATAACATTATGATCTGAGAAAGTACATTGCAGAATTATGATAGTTTAAAACTTTACATGATTGAGTTTGAGTTTGAGCTTGAATTTGAGCTCTAACATGTAATTTAACTTGAAGAGCATTGCATGTGAACTAGAGAGGGATGTGTATTCCTTGATATTCTTGATAGGGGAAATGAAAGGTCCAGTGTATGTCCAATAATCCTTGTTATTTCTGGTCCTCATTTAGGATTCCTGACTCTTTAATGATAATCTGTCTTGTTTGACCTGTCTCGTGTGAAGGTAGAATGTCGAAGTCTTCTGCTACAATTATGTCTCCATTAATATGTTTATTTAGATATGTTAGCAGAAAGAAATGTTATGAACTATGCTGGGCCATCATTTGATACATAAATGTTGTGATGTTCTTATTTCTTGTATTGTTTTCTTAGCCATCATTGTTCATTGCCATCTCTAATTCCTTTGCCTGTATTGAATGTTTTTTCAGTCTGATACAAGTATGGTTGCCCCAGCTGTTTATTTTTTCTTCTAGTGGTTTATGTTATTATTTCCAACTTTTTATTCTGCATCTAAATATATTCTTTAGTTTTAGTGTATTTCCTTTAGTTAGCAGATGGATTGATTTTCTTTCTCTCTGCATGGATCACATCCAGGTATTCTATGCTTTTTATGGGGTGAGGGTTAATCCATTCACAGTGAGAGTAATATATGATCTAAAGGGTTGTGTCGCCATTTTTGCATATATGTGCATTTAATCTAGCTGCTTTGGCAAAGTCTATTTTTAGTAGATGTCATTTCAGTAATTCTTGGAAAATGATTTAGTTGTTGCAAATGCTGCCAGTTCGTTTTTGACAGAAAAGGTTCTTATTCCTCCATTACTGGTAGTTTTGCAGGATAGGGTTCTCTAAGCTGAAATTTTTCTTTTCATTAAATTACTTTGAATATGTCATTCCAGTTGTTCCTGGCTACTAAGATAGCAGATGGAATGTCTATTGCTATTCTTATGTTGTTCCCTTTATGTTTGAGTGCTTTTTTCTCTTTTGCTGCTTTAAGTAATCTGTCTTTGTCTTTTGATTTTAACACTTTACTTATATGTGTCTTATTGTTGTTTTGAGTTTATTTTAGGGGTGCTTTTTTGCCTCTTAAATCTGTGCACAAACCTTTCTCCAAAGATCTGGAAAGTTCTGTGATTTTTTCTTCTGCCAGTCATTCTTCCCCTTCTCTTTTTTTCTCTCCATCTGGTATTCCAATCACTTGAAGAATATTCCTCTTGCTATCATATATCACGAATGCTACATTCTCTTTTATTCTTTTTTGTTTGTTTGTTTTGTTTTTGGGCCACACCCGGCAGCACTCAGGGGCCATTCCTGGCTCTATGCTCAGAAATCTCTCCTGGCAGGCTTGGGGAGCTATCTGGGAAGCTGGGATTCGAACCACCTTCTTCTGCATGCAAAGCAAATGCCCTACCTTCATGCTATTTCTCTAGTACCGTCTGTTATTATTTTATATTTCTTTTCTTTTTTATTTATTCCTGACGAAGGTTAGTATTTTGTATTCCATATTATTAATACAGTCCTCCACATGTTGGATTCTGTTGTTATGACAGGCAATTGTATTTTTTATTCTTTAAAGTACATTTGTATGGAATTATTGATATTCTGCAATAGTTTCAGTTTTGGTTGGTTGAATTGTTCTTTCAGTGATTGCTTTATTTCCATGGTCATTGCATAGAGCATTACTTTAAATAATAATTGATAAAGGTTGAGGCTTTGAGTTTGCTCATTTTGCAGGTCTATTTTCTCTGTCTATAAGAACAAATGGATTTCTTTGATTATCCATGGTATTTAAAGATGTGTGGAATTGTGTTCTGAGATTTAGGTTTTTAATTTCCTAAGATCTGAACATTTTCTGATAAATGACTGCTGGGAGTCAGTCTTCAGACTCCAGAAGAGCATATTGCAGGCTGAAGCTATGATCTAGATTGTATTCCTACACAAAGACTATTTCAAAAGACTTAAATGGGACATGTATATCTCTTTCGTATATTTCTGGAGTCTAAAGACTGACTCTCAGCAGTCATATATCAGAAAATGTTCCCGAGCTGGGGTTTCTCAAAACTGAATCTGGTAGTGAGCAACAGTCAACAGCAAAGGGAGGTAGGAGAAAAGGGTTTGCCAAGAGCAAATCAGCAGCAGCAGTGGTGGCAACTCTTTCTCAGCGTGATTCAAGGTGGACTTGAAATTTGAATTTTCACTTTGGAAGCTGTTTGTCAGCTGGGTGAGGGGGATGTTACACCATTTGTTCAAGTAACTGTTCCATTTTATATTTTTGGTTCCTTTTGTCAAAGATTAATTGATCATATGCTTTGAGTTTGTCTCTGGATATTCTATTCTGACACATTGGTTTGAAAATATGTTTTTGTTCTGATACCATGCTATTTTTATCACTATGTATTTGTATCAGAGCTTCAAATTAGGTAATAAGATGCCTCCTAGTTTTTTGTTTTTCAATATTGAGTTGGCTATCCTAGGTCTTTGATGATTCCACATAGTTTATACAATTGATTGTTTTAAGTTCTTGAAGAATGTTGTCTGCATTTGAATATAGATGCATGGGATCTATATAGTATTTCATGTAAGATTTGATTATATTAATTTTACAATCTATGAACATGGAATGTTACTCCATTTCTTAGGTATTCTTCAATTTCTTTCTGAAGTGTTTTGAAGTTTTTTGATATAGCTCTCTCACCTCTCTAGTTAGTTTGACTCCTAAATACTTCATAGTTTTGGACCGTATAGTAAATGGGATATCCCGTTTGATCTCTTTTCCTAGGAGCTGTTATGTGTAAAAAGAAATAGAACTGTTATTTATGTAATGACTTAGTAGTTGGCCACTTTACTGTATTGGTTTATTGTTTCTAAGATCTGTGCCATGGACTCTAATATATAATCATATCATCTTCAAATAGATATAAGTTCACTTACTCTTTTCCCCCTTGGATTACTTTTATTTCCTTCTCTTGAATAATTGCTATTGCTTGAATTTTTAATACTGTGTTGAATAATAGTGGATACGGCAAACATTCTTTTATTGTAACATACCTTAGTGAAATACTTCTAGTTTTTACCGTTAAGTATGATGTTGGCTGTGAGATTTTTAGAGATAACTCGAGGAAGTTTCCTTACACACCTATTTTACTGAGGGTTTTCATCATAAATAGATGTTAGATCTTGTCAAATGATTTCTCTGCATCAATTATGATGATCATGTGTTTTTATTCTTCCTTTTACTGATGCATTATATAATGTTGTTTGATTTGTGTATATTGAACAATATACATCTTTGCATCCCTGGGATGAAACCCCTTGGTCATGATATATAATCTGTTTGATGGAGTATTGGATTCAGTTTGCTAAGATTTTGTTAAGGATTTTGTATTCATGTTCAATAATTAAAATTATCTAGTTTTTTTTCTTGGTATCCTGTCAGCTTTTTAGGAAAAACACAGTTTATGCATCTAGAGTACTAAACAATGTGGTAGTGAGGACTATAATATATGGCTACCCTATGTAGTACCATTCCTAAGGAGAAACTGATAGTGAAGACTTTATTTAACATAGATTGAATTGATGAAGAAGAATAAAGGAGAGATGGAAAGAAGAAGTAGAGGGAAAAGAGAAAAAGAGAAAAAAACGAAAAGGTCTAGGTCAGTCTCTGAAGTTAGAGATTTTAGTTAGAGGTTGATTGCATACCTGTTTTACTCTGAACTGCTGTTTCCATCTTTGCTGGTTTCTTTAGGTTATTATGGGTATTCGTGTCTTTGTCTTAACCCCCTTCCACTTCATATGAACACTTCTCCTTTTTATATGCTGGCACCTATGGTGTTTATAGTTTCTACCTTTTCAACCCTTGTACTTCTTCATGGATTACTATATGTAAATGTGATATATATATTTTAAATACCTCAAATAAATGCTATCATTCTGTAATTATCCATCTTCTTTTGGCTTACTTTGTTTAATATAATATTTTCAATATCCATCCATGTTGCTGCAAAATTCACAATTGGAGAATTTCTAACTACTTTATAGTAGTTCATTGTGTATAAATACTACATCTTCATGTTGATTCCTAGGTACTTGATATTTTTAGATACTATTTTAAATGGGATCTACTCATTAATGTCTTTCTCCTCTACTTCATTATTTGTACAAAGGAATGCTATTGTCTTCTGTGTATTGATTTTGTGTGCAGCCACTTTACTGTATTGGTTTATGGTTTTTAGGAGTTTTACCTGGATATCATAATATCTGCAAAAAAAAAAGATAGTTTGACTTCCTCTTTACTTATCTGGATTGCTTGGATTCCCTTCTCTTGTCTGATAGCTTTTGCTAGTACTTCTAAAACTATGTTGAGTAAAATTGGAGAAAGTGGGCAGCCTTGCCTAGTTCTTGACCTTAGTAAAAATGTTTTTATTTTTTTTTTCGCCATTAAGGATAATGTTGACTGTGAACTTTTTATACATAGCTATATCTATCTTGAGGAAAGTTTCTTCTAATCCTATTTTGCTGCGTGTTTTCAGCATAAATGTTTGCTGGATTTTGTCAAATGTCTTCTCTGCATCGATTGATATGATTATGTGGATTTTGTTTTTCTTCTTGTTGTTATGTATGATGCTGATTGATTTGCATATGGTGAACCATGCTTGCATCCCTGAAATGAAACTCACTTGGTCATAGTGTATAATCTTTTTTGATGTATTGTTGGATTCAGTTTGCTAAGATTTTGTTGAGATTTTTTTCATCTATGTTCATTAGAGAGATTTGTCTGTAGTTTTCTTTCTTGGTGGTGTCTTTGCAGTCTTTGGGAATGAGTGTGATATTCACCTCTTAAAAGCAATTAAAAAGGAGTTCTGTGTTTTCAATGTTTTGGAAGAGCCTGAGGATCAGTGGTTGTAATTCTCCTCTGTATGTTTGATAGAATTCGCCTGTAAAACCATCTGAACCTGCAATTTTGTTATTGAACAGTTTCTTAATTACTATTTCAATTTTCTTAGAAGTAATTGGACTATTTGGGCTTTCTACATCCTCCTTGATGAGTTTTGGAAGATGATATTTTTCCAAAATTCTGTCTGTTTCTTCAGGATTTTCTAGTCTAAGTACAGCTGTTCATAATACTCACTCATGATGTCTTGGATTTCTTGGGATTTTGTTGTACTTTCTCTCCTTTCATCTGTGATCCTATTTATTTGGATGTTTTCCCTTTTGTTGTGAGTCTTGCCAGCTGTTTATCTATGCTGTTTATTCTGTTGAAAAACCAACTCCTGGTCTCATTAATTTTTGTATTGATTTATTTGCTTCTATGCCATTTATTTCTGGTTTGCTTTTTCTTATTTCTTTTCTTCTAGTTGTGTTTGTGTTTATTTGTTGCTGTTTTTCCAGATCCTTAAGGTGTCATTGTAAACAACTGATTTTGTCACTTTCCTCTTTTCTGATGTAGGCCTGCCTTGCTATGAATTTCCCTCCAATTACTGCTCTTGCTGTGTCCCACAGATTAAACAATATGCTACTCAATAACAGATGGAACAAAGAAAATCAAGGAAGAAATAAAAAGATTCCTTGAGAAGAATGACAATAAAGAGAAAATTTTCAAAATCTGTGGTGTTGGATTTTCTTCACAGTTTCTTTTTACAATCTATCTTGATCTCTTTTGCACAATGATCCAATGTGGTGTTTCTAATAATCTTTATGTTTGTGACTTTGTAAAAGTTAGATTCATATCCTCAGGCACAGTCTACTCAAGAGCTGGTTCCATGTGAACTTAAACAGAATGTGTATTCTGCTTTCTTTGGGTGGAGAACCCTGTATAAGTCCATTAGTCCTATTTTCTCTGACTTCTCATGTAGGGCTCTTATGTCTTTGCTAATTTTCTGCCTGGTGGAATTGTCTAGTGGTGATAATGACTTATTGAAATATCCTACTACTATCATATTTCCTTCTATATGTTTCTTTGGGTTTGTAAGCAAATGTCTTGCATATTTTGCTCTACAATCGGCGTATAAACATTGATCAGAGTTAGTACTTCTTTGTCTAATGTTCCCCTGATCAGTTAAGTAGTGACCCTCCTGGTCTCTGAGAAATTTCTTGAGTTAAATGCAATTTGATCTGATATAAGTATGGCTGTACTAGTATTTTTGTTTTCCATTGGCTTGGATGATTGACCTCCATCCATTTATTCTAAGCCTATGTCTATCCTGTTCTATTAGGTGTGTTTCTTGTAGGCAACAGGAATATGTTCTTTGTTTTCTGATCCAACCCTCTATTCTGTGTTTTTTAGTGGGGGAATTTAGCCCTTTGACATTTAAGGAGATTATTGACAAAGTAAGTTGTTGTGGCATTGTATTTAGTAGTGTGGTTGTTGTTACAATCAGGGCTTTGGATTATGTAATATTTCTTTGAGCATTTCATTTCGAGTTGATTTGATTAGCTCAAATAGTGTATATCTTTCTTCTCTGAGGTTGATTTTATTTCTTCCTCCATATAAATGAGAGTTTTGTTGGGTAGGCTGAAAGTTTCTTTCATTAGGTATTTTGAATATGTAATTCCACTGTCTTGCTTGAATTATTTCAAATGGGAAATCTAGTTTGATTCTTATGTTTCTCTCTTTATACTTGAGGTATTATTCTACCTAATTGCTTTAAGAAATTCATCTTTCTCTTTATTTTTTGCCATTCGAATTATTATGTATTGGTGTTGGTTTATTTGTGTCTATTTTATTAGGGACTCTGGATTTGCACCAGAGGCTCTTTCCAAAGGGTGGGAAATATTTCTGCTATTATTTCCCTCACCAATTATTCTTCCCTTTCCCTGTTTCCCCCCATTCTGGTATTCCTACATTCCGTAGATTATTTCTTCTGACTTTACTCATTAGATGTTTAACATTTTCTTCCAATGCTTTACCTTTTATTTCCTAATTGGCTTCTTTGCCATTTTTGGTTCGTGGTTTTTCTTCAAGTTCTTCTATACAATTTTCCAACTGTGTAATTCTGCTATTATGGATTGCTAAGATGTTTTTTATTTCCTTTAATTCCATTAGTATGGATTCTCTTATCTGCTGTAAAAGTTCAACTTTGAGTTGGTTGTCTTGTTCATCTATAAATTGCTTGAACTTGCTGGCAAGTGATTGCTTGCGTTTTATTGATATGGCTTTCATTGACACTTTTATTTCCTCATCTATTGGGTTCATGCATTTTGGTGGACTTGGAAACTTGTTAGGATTTCTCTCCATATCCCTAGCTGGTAGTATCTTTCTTAGTTTCTTCATATTTCTTTGCATTTGGTGGTTCAGAGTCTTTTGCCCATGTTCTCAGCACTCTTTTTACACCTGTGTCTTCTGTCTAGATCCCTACTCTGGAGTGCTGCCCTAGGCAGGGGTCATAAAAACTACAGTCTCCAAGGTTTGTCTCCTCCCTCAGGCCTCCTCCCTCTCAATACCTGTGACCTACTGCCAGTACTCAAGCCTCAGTTCTCCCCTGGTACCTGTGAAAGATACAGACTACCTGAGTCCCCAAGTGCCAACTATGAAAACTGACCGCAGGTAGTCCGGTCTCAGTTCTCCCCACAAACCTTTTCTCTTGTATGGAATTTTTACAGAGCTCACCTTCCACTCACTGATTGTGTCTTCAGTCACTTTTTCTCACTTTCAGTGAGTTTTTCATTTTGCCTAAAAAATGACATGTCATTTCAGTTTGAACGTTTTTCATTTCTACTTTGATATTTTCTAGGGTCTTAGATATGATGTCTTCAGTTTTTTTATGCTTTCTTTGATTTATTTGAACACCATCTGTATTTCTTCTCTAACGTCTTTACCTGAGATGCTATATAGGTGGTTGATACTTTTATAGTCATCAGAGTTATGCTCTTCCTTCGTTCTCTAAGTATGATAGATGTCTGTGTTGTTTCCACATTGTAGTCCTTGTAGTGTGGTGTTTTCTACACGCTTTTCTCGGGCCATTGACTAGAAGAAGTGTGTAGTTTCTCTGATTTTGTCCCTTTAGATGGGGCCATTCTCACCTCAGGTTATATCTTAGTAAAATATTTGTAAAAGAAATTTGGAAAAGGGAAATGTATAAAAATATAGATATATAATTTGAGAGTTGTTGCAAAATAAAACACCATGGTGTTACATTTATTTTTTACATATCAGGTGTGTTTGAGGATTTTTTATAACCTGTCTCATGAATATCTAGTCAAATTTCTAGGCTTTAATTTCATAGTTGCAAAATAGTTTTCAGGTAATTTTTATGCATGGAAACCCATCTGAATCCTCACTAGTTTTTCAGGCTAACTGGTCATTTACATTAATTTTTTTTTATTCTTGGCAATCTTCCATTGAATTCTCTCTGGAGTAAGTATATTCTTCAAAGTTACATTGATATATGCTATAGATCAGGGGTCCTCAGACTTTTTAAATAGAGGGCCAGTTCACTGTCCCTCAGATCATTGGAGGCCGGACTATAGTAAAAACAAAAACTACGAACAAATTCCAATGCACACTGCATATGTCTTATTTTGAAGTGAAGAAACAAAATGGGAACAAATACAATATATGGCCCACAGACTATAGTTTGAGGACCACTGTTATAGATTATGTTATAACTATGTTATAGTTGAATTGATTTTACATTATACAGATGGAAAATATAGAGTTAATTTTTTCATGGCTTCAGTGGATTTATACCTTATTAGAATAGTTCTCAAGCTTACCTCTAGAGAAGAAAAATGAATTTAAATGTGTTGCATTATATTTTTATTTATTGAATTCTAGTCAATTAGAATGTTCTTTAATAAGAAATAAGAATCATGGTTATGATTGTAAATTGTATTCATGTTTTAAATATAAAAGCATAAAACAGACAATAACTGTGACTCTACACATAGCCACATATTTTCTACTTAAACATTTATGACTCATATATCTTTATATCATTTTATGATAGTTTGATATTTAATATGCTAGCTTTTTGTTTTCATATTTGATTATCATGTAAAACTTTATAAAATTGTACTTACTTCTCAAACAGTATTTGAACTTTATAAATACAACTTGAGATATATGCAATAGATGTACTAAGGAAGTACATTTCTCACTGCTTTATATTCTGAAAATACAATGAAACAAGATCCAGACACCCCTTACATATTTGTACCTCTTATTAAATTAGACAGTTGTGGTAAATCAAAATGTATTTTCTAAGTGAAGGTATAGGAAGCCACATTTCTTTGTGGCTGGAGATTTTTCTAGAGAAAGAAAAAAACACATTGTTTTGATTTGGTCTATGCATCAGTAAGTTTAATTTTCCAATTGACTAGAGAGATGTTGTAATACCTTATACAAACATGATTTGTAACCTCTTAACTTTTTTTATTTTAAACAGACAAAATGAAACTATTTTTCATGTGTAACACACTGCAGAATAATAAGAATGGAACAGTCATTCTATGCTTCCTATATGTATACACATGGCTTAAACTATATGAATAAGTAAGATAATCTTTCACAATAAGGCATTCATATGATTTCTGACATAAAATCATAGTTACATTTGTAGCCATTAAATAATGGTTATAATAATGCGCTATTTTTCTTGGTAGTATATAAATTGAGTTATCTTTACTACATTTTTTGGCATGAAAATATGTGCAAAGGATTATATCAAAAGGTATTTTGGGCTAAACAATCTAAATTATTTTGCTTCAGAGGTTGCCTCTTTTTTAGCTAATTCACATTGTTTTAATTTATTATATCAATGCATTAAGATAGCCAAGTTAATTAGGTTTACATATTTTTGTATGTATTTTAATCAGTGCGCTATAATTCATTTAGTTGAACCACCATGTTTTGCCCATAAAAAAAGTGTGAAAATGTGTTTGGTTTTAACCTGTTGCTATTGAGTTGTTTATTTACTTATTTATTTATTTATTGGTTTTGGGCAACACTTCTTGATGCTCAGGGGTTACTCCTGGGTCTGCATTCAGAAATTGCTTCTGACTTTGAGGATCATATGGGATGCCAGGTGAACAAACTACAGTCTGTCCTAGGTCAACTGTGTGCAAGGCAAACAAACTACTGCTGAGCTGCCACTCTTGCTCCTAATGTATTATTTGAAAACCCTTTTTGCCACTGAATAATTTACACACAAAGCAAAATATGAAATCACACATTTTTGTTTTTCAATTTTACAATGAAAGCTTTGTATGCACTTAATATTCACAACCATTTTTAAAAATGTGGAATTTTATTCTAAAGTTATAAAAAATTATAGTTAATAGAGCTAAATTATTCTTGAGCATAGTAATTAAATAATGTAGGAGAGATTTTAAATTACTTATTCTATCAATTAGTTGTTAATCAATTGAATGATATCAAAATGTTACTCAAATTTTGCATTTATGTATGGCTAAAATGATATCACAAACATTTTAAAATAGCATTGCAGGGTGTGGTAAAAATGTACCCACCTCCATGGGGGCATCACTCTCCAGATTTAAATTGTACTACAAAACAATTGTCATTCAAAAAGCCTGGTATTAGAATAAATATGTGTTGTAAATCAGGCCTTAGGATGGACTTGGATGGGATGGAGGCCATCCCAGGCCACGTGGCTCCATCCTCCATTAACCATCGGGTCTGGAGGTTCATGAGAGGTGGGGAGGGGGTAGAAATCTTACTCACAGGCAGGCTTCAGGAAGTAACAGCTTTATTCATGCCCTATCCACCACATGTGTGGCCTATATCATAACCAATTAAGCATCAGCCAACCTTAACTAGCCCTGCATCTTCTTTCATTCATGTCACCTCTGACCCACATGCTGGCAAGGATCCAAAAGTGCAAAAGCCAAAGACCAAAGACATAATCCTCTGGGTCAAAGCCCTTAAGTACCTTTCCAAAACCCCTCCCAGGAAATGGGCAAGGTCTTGCATGTAAAGTAAATGTAATGTCCGTCCCCAGGCTCCCGCCCAGAAATGGGTGGTTCTCAGGTAGATACCTGTACCTAGGGGTGGATCTATAATATGTATCCCCAGATCAATGGAATAAACTTTAATATTCAGAGAATGACACAATCAATATTTGATAAAAGGGTAAGAAATACAAAATAGAACAGGGAAAATCTCTTCAACATATAGTGTTGGGGCAACTAGTCAGCCATACACAAAACAGCAACCTCAGACCTCTTACACCATGCACAAAGTTCAAATTGCAATGGAATAAGGACTTTGAATCAAACCTGAAACCATAAAATATATGTAATCTAAATACACCGTGACATTATGACTAAGGTAACAGTCATGGAGGAAACACCCCTGTCCATACAAGTGGAAGCAGAAATAAACAAATGGGAGTACTTTAAACTGAGAAGTTTATGTACCTCAAAAAAAGCAATGACAAGGATACTAAGGACACCCACCAAATGGAAGAAACTATTTACCCAATAATCAGATAAGGGACTAACATATAAGATATACAAGGTACTAACAGAGCATAATGAGAAATATAACCTAACCCCATCAAATAAAGCCATTAATAAATAAACAGACAATACCTCAAAAAAGAAATACAAATGGCCAAAGGCACATGGTAAAATGCTTCACATCACTCATCATCAGGGAGATGCAAATCAAAACAACAAGGAGGTACCATATCATACTACAGTGACTGGCACACATCATAAAGAACAAGAACCATCAGTGCTAGTGGGGATGTGAGGAGAGAGGAACTCTTATTCCCTGTCCGTTGGAATGCCATCTAGCCCATCCTTTCTGCACAACAATAAAGATATTCTTCAGGGGCTGCAGCGGTGGCTCAGTGATAGGGCAATTACCTTGCACGTGCTAACCTAGGATGAACTGCAGTTTGATTTCCTTGTGTTCCACTTTGTCCTCCAAGTCAGGAGAGATTTCTGAGCACTTAGCCAGGAGTAACCCCTGAGAGTCCTCGGTGAGGCCCCCAAACCACCAAAAAATAATATTCCTAAAAAAAAAAACCTGGAAATTGAGCTCCCATATGTTCTAGCAATACCACTATTAGGGATATACCCCAGAAACACAAAAACACAATATAAAAATTCCCTCTGCACCCCTTTATTCATCCCAGCTTTATTTACAATAGCCAAAATCTGGAAACAACCCAGGTGCCCAACAATTGATGAGTGGCAAAAGAAGCGATGGTGTATATACTCAATGGGATACTATGCAACTTTTAGTATAATTGAAGTTGCGAATTTTGCCTTTTAATGGGTGTACATAGAGATTCTTATACTGGGTAAAATGAGTCAGAGCGAGACAAACAGAATAATCTCATTCGTTTAAGGGATTTAAAACAAATAAAAGACAGTATGGTAATAATATACAGAGATAATAGAAAAGAAGGCAAGAAGAACAAGCCCATAATATGAAGCTTACCACAAAGAGTGGTGAGTCCAATTAGAGAAATAGCTATACTGACAACTATCATGACAATGGTAGTGAGACAGAGACATAGAATGCCTTCTCTAAGACAGACAGAGGTGGAGTAGGAGGGTACTGAGGACATTGGTGGTAGGAAAGTTGCTCTGGTGAAGAGGGTTGTATATTTTAATACTGAAAGCAAACTATATGTTTGTAACCATGGTGCTTAAATAAATAATTTATTGGGGCTCGGGAGATAGCATGGAGGTAAGGCGTTTGCCTTTCATGCAAAAGGTCATCGGTTGGAATCCCGGTGCCCCATATGGTCCCCCGTGCCTGCCAGGAACAATTTCGAGCATGGAGCCAGGAGTAGCCCCTGAGCACTGCTGGGTGTGACCCAGAAAACAAAACAAAACAAATAAATAATTTATTTAACAATTAAAAATAAAATAAAATTCATTCCAGGTAAAAGAATGAATTACCCACCCACACACCAGAATACAAATTGTGTCCTGACAATAAAGATTAACATAATATAATTTTAAATAGTTTTAATATTAAGTTGGTTTAAGACATATAGGTTTAAGCTTTCAGCAATAAAATTTTACATATGCATGTCCTACATACAAATATATTATAATTCCTATAAAAAGTCTGTTTCCATCCATCACCATGCAATTCACCGCATGTGCCCAATTCACTTATCTCCAGTTCTCTTTTCCTCTGATATCATCCATTTTATTCTTATAATATCAGATTTTTTAATTTAATTTTGATTCATAATTTACATATAAATTGACTCAAATATTCTTTATCTGATTTACTTCACCTAGCCAATCATCCTCTTATGCTTTTTATCATTACTAGGAGAACATTTTCAATTTATGAGTCGTATTGTTTCCCAATATATATGTGTGTATCTTTATCCATATATATTTATGTACTCATATATATGTATATATATTTAATATCTTTATCTATTCATATGAGCATTTATGTTATTTCCGTATTTTGTCTACTGAAAATTTATACAAACACATGCACACACACACACACACACACACACACGCACGCACACACACACCTACCTATTTTTTGTGCCAAACCAGCTGTGCTTAGAGCTTTCTTTAGTTTCTGTACTCAGTGATCACTCCTGGTAGATCAGATCTCTTATTCCTTGGGAAAGTACCCGGTGTACAAGGGATCAAACCCAGTTCAGTCACTTGCATAGCAAGTTCCCTAATTGTTATACTATCACTTTTCCCAGGTGCACATATGATTTCATATTTTTATTTTTTGCATTATTTGGTTAAATGCACACAAATGTATTAGCTGAATCCTATAGAATTCTAATTTTTGTAGTTTCAATAATTTAATATTTCAAGTTTTAAAAAATTTAGACTAGTTAGGAGAATTATTAGTGACCACTTTTACTGTTTATCACCTAAATAATGTAATTAATATATATATATTTATAAATTTATTTTTATAAATAATTTTAGAAATCATTTATTTGTTCTCTATGATTCTTACAGCAATTAAAGTAGGTAGATTATTAGCATTTTCTGAGGTACAATGCTGACACGCAACAGGTTCACAGAATGAAACAGTTAATGGACAGAGTATATGTTATATATATTGGAAGAGATGTACTGGATCTAAGAAGCCAATATTCTTTCAGAGACAATAAAAATAGCATTTTCTCTAAAAATAAGTGCTATATGAAATGTATTTATATCTTCTTTTGCTGCAACATAGTTTCCATTAATTGTCAGTTTTTTCAGAAAAGTTATATGAAGAACCAATCTGCTTGGTTGAAGGACAGTCCTGTCTCTATTCTGTTTGGTTGACTCATTGTCTGGACTATTACCTTTCTAGAAAGTCTCCCAACTCACCTTCAGATTTGGGGTGATAATATATAAAGTGGAGCCCAAGCTATGCAAAGAAATGTTTAATATTTTGATTCTATAGTAAATTTTTATTCTCTTAATATACTATGGACTTAGTTCTGGTTTTCACTCCAAATTCATAGCTTGAGGACCTGGTTATATGATATTTGAAACTAATAACTAGGTCAGGCATATTTTAACTTGAGAGAGTTCTCTCACTTTCTCTTTGAACACCACAGAATACTAATTGAAAAAGATTTTGATAACTTCAGGGGAATGAATAAAAACATGTAGGCTAAATTATTTCTGAAATATACTGATACCTAACCATGAAGGAGAAGGGGTTCTCTTTAAAGCAGGGGTCTCAAACTCAATTTACCTGCGGGCTGCAAGAGGTAAAGTCGGGGTGATCCTTGAGTACAAAGTCAGTAGTAAGCCTTGAACGTTGGGAGGTGTGACCCAAACACTAAAACACTAAAACAAAACAAAACAAAAAAAGATTATTCTAGGCAGGGCCACAAAATGTACAGAGGGCCACAAATGGCCCACTTTAAAGGATGTCAAATCATCTGGGTTCTTCTAAACAAAAATTAATTTGAACTGTGAAGGGTTCATTTTATAACTATAGAATGGCTTCCACAGTCTTCTGCATCTTGAGTGGTGATATCTTATAGGTAATATAATCTTAAATTATATTTTAGGAGATTATATATTACAATTATGAAGTACAAAATAAGAATCTTCTAAGGCAGTGTAGACTTGAAAACATTATGAATAGATTTGTGTTTATTTTTGTCAGCTTAAAACAAATAAAGCTCTTATGCCATCTGTCTACAATTTCTTCTGGACACTGCATTGAGTCTGTGAGTTGAATTTGCTTATCTATGCTCAGATAAATTAAAACTCTCCTAATGGTCTTTTCTATAAAAACTTAAAAGAATACTTATGCACTCCTCCTATCATTCATAAACCTATTGGAGAAACACTAGTCACCTTTTTCTGTTTGTGTTGCTTCCATAAGACTCTTGGTGAACATCTTTCTGGGGCACCGTGAGAGTCTTCACTACTATACACACAAGGGTTTCCTTACAGCTGTTTAGCTGATAGTGTGATTAGTATATAAATGTACTGCAGCATAGTTTTGTGCAATTATGCTCTAATTGCACATTTTATCTTAGTCATTAAACATATGTAAAGCAAATTAATTTAAAAATGAAACAATAACTTTAATTGTAGCATGAATATAATCAACCATACTGTAATGGAGCTGCTATGAAACTCAGTGCTAGCAACCAATTCAACGTGTAAATTACTGTGTTTAAATGCCCTGAACTCCCAATGTTCTTATTTAATGAGATTGTTTTTAAGCCAAAGCTTCTTAGAGGAGAAAGAAAACTTCATTTTCTGACTGAGCAAGTGACTAGGACATAACTTACTTAGTCCCCACAGAGAGTAATAATCTGTGCAGAGTATGGCAGGTATATGATGCTATGGACTTATTCATTGACCTTAAGAACCTAAAGTTAATATTGAGTTAATCAGAAACAGAAATTACAAATAAATTTGGAAATCTATGCTGTAATCTGGATAATGCAAGTAAAATCCTTGGTTCTTGGGAGGTATGCATAGAGATTTAGTGGTAAAGGAGCATATAGTTTCCATGAATTTGTGTATATATTTGTATACATATGTATACGCAGGAAAGAGGATAATAATAATAATAAATAGAAAAAACGTGGTGAATTTGAGCCAAAATATTGAGATTTTCTTCCTTATATTTTTCCCCAAACTCTTTTGGGGTAACACATATAGTGGTGCTTGGAGACTTCTCTGAGCTCTTGATGTTCTTGATGCTTTCTTTGTGTTTCTACTAATGCATGGGGACCATGTGGTGCCAATTATTAAAATGGTCTATAGAGCTCTATCTCTAGCACTTCTCCTTCTATTAACTTAGTTTGGAATCATATAAAAAGAAATAAAAACATGATGTAATTTTTTCCTTATTTGAGAAATAGAAATAAGCTCTTATTAGAGCAGTTTGACAATATCTAAACCAAACATTCCAATGCTATGTATGCCTAAAGTTTGAAGGAATCTTATCAGAGAGGGTAATTGGAACATTGAACATTGGTTATGTAATCATTCTTAGAAAACACCCTACCTTGGGGCTGGAGGCTTTCCTGTGCTAGCCTAGGATGGACTGCTGTTCTATCCTCCTATGTCCCATATAGTACTCCAAGCGAGGAGCAATTTCTGAGCACAAAGCCTTTAGCAATCACTGAGCGTCACCGGTCTGGCCCCAAAACAAACACAAAAACAAACAAAAATCAAATATTCTACCAGTCCCATAATAAGAAAATTAAATCATATGAATAAATATATAGGAAAATAGATTTAAGATGTAAAGACAAAGGATCTGACAATAAACAAAAAACAAACAAATAATACCCACAGCAATATCGAAGGATGTGGTAAAAATACTGAAAAACAATTGTTCCCTCTTTCCATTCTTTTCTTTTTCCTATATCTTCTTTTCTTCCATTTATTTTTTCTCTCTTTTTTTTTTCATTCTTTCCCTTCCAGTTTTCTTCCCTCCAGCCTCTTTTAACTCGACTTAAATTTATTGCAAAACATTTTACTCATATTGAGACAATAATTATGAATCTGGACAAAACATGTCCCTACCTTTTTTGAGGTTACATTCTGGTAAATAATATTGTTGTAGTCGTATAATAAACTAAATATAATAATTATAACAATAGTTGAAAAGAAGAATATAAGGAAGATATTAAAGCTATTAACACATTGCATATCATACAGTGGTTAGAAATTCTTTAAATCCACTCAGATTGCATAGGGAAGTCCAAAGAAAAGAGATATTCCTCTATATAATTATGTATTTGTAAAGGTTTACTTTGTGCATATATTTTCTTTTTCAAGAAAAACTTGTTTCTATAAGTTCAATACCTAATGCTTTGTGGAAAATAAAATACAATTTACCAAAGAAGATTTCTTTTTTACAATGATATTTAATTTTCCTTAAGAAGAAACTTTAGTTTAAAAAATTTTATAGAGAAATTTTGATAGTTGATTTAAAGCAAAATTTCCCCAAAATATTTGCTTTATGATGCTCTTAAACAGTTTTGTTTATTAGGCAATTGTTTGAAATTTAAGTATTTATTTTCTAACAACTTAGTGACTGTTTGAAATAAAATAAGATATATAAATAAAAAAAAAAACATTTATTTCATTCTTAAACAACCACAATTTCTTCCTAATGGGATGTGTATGTCTGTTAGGCACTGCACAATTTCTCAAATCTGGGGTTCAGATTGTGCTCCAAAGCTCTCATTTCCTTTTCTGCATTGCATTATGCATGGTACTTGTGTTTATGAAAACCCTACTTCAGAAAGACAGGATGTCACCAAAAAAAATGGTAATTTGCATTATAATAATGGAATCCCTTTGACTTGTAATTTACATAGGATTAGATAGATATCAAAGTAGCTAGGAAAGATCCTAAGCATACAATTTGGAAACTCAATTCTAGAAATAGATATACAGATATGATGCTTGTCTCCGCAGAGCTTTCATAGATCTCTAAAAAGTCAGGGTTCTCTATTGTTAGTGCAAGGATTAACTTTTTTTTGTTTGTTTGTTTGTTTTTTTGAGCCACACCCATTTGATGCTCAGGGGTTACTCCTGGCTAAGTACTCAGAAATTGCCCCTGGTTTAGGGGGACCATATGGGACTTCGGGGATGGAACCAAGGTTCTTCCTTGCCTAGTGATTGCAAGGCAGACACCTTACCTCTAGCGCCACCTCTCTGGCCCCAGATTAACTATTCTTATTACTTATATCAGGTTCCAAAAAGCTGTCCAATGTTTAACTTTAAGTTGTTTTGGTTTCCCCTTGATAGCTAAAAAGAAGGACTATTTCTTATCTCCAGAGAAATGCTGACTTACTCTAGTTTTAAGGTTAGGTTGAATAAAGGACTAGATTTCTTTATCAGATTTTGTTGTTTGAGGCAAATTATATTTACTTTAAGTTTTTTTCTGTGATTTGGTTCCCAAGATGAAAAGCCTAAATTCTAGTAATTCTAAATTTAGTATGAAATAAAATATTTAGCTTGAAAACACGTTAGAAAGCACACAAATTTTCCAGTTGACATTGCCTTCACTTTTGATGCAACTACTGTGCAAAATCTTCTAAAATTTGAACTTTTATTTCTTTTCAGTTTTTTATATTTTACTGTTATAAACTTTTAATGTATTGATTTCTGATTAGCTCAAAATTAGTAGCAGACAACAGTTATTTTAGTTTTTCCACAAACTTTATTTTATGAAATAGTGGGGTGCTGCTTTTTAATATTTATTTTCCTCTTCACTTGATTTAAATTCCTTATGCACTCTCCACTTCAATTGTCGATGACTAAACCGCTCCTTGCAGATTGTTCAGTTTATGATGCACAATATTACTTTTTCATTGGTAATTGCACAGAAGATTATTATATGAAAAAAGATCCATTCTTTTCTGGAGGCATAAAACCAAGTTCCTGTCTAAGTTGCGGATGTTAAAACTCCCAAGACACTTACGAAGAGTGGGAGTATTAAGTCTAGAAGAAAAAACACAACAACTTTGGCCATTTACCCATGAAAAGCTTTTTTTCATCATAGCGCAGGGGATGTATATTCTTAAGCCTGATCCTTGTAAGAGATCTACTTTATGCAATTAAAAGAAAATATTGAGCATATCTTCAGATTTTATGCACATTCATTTCCAAGAGGAAATCTCAAAACATTTTCTAAAACCTCACAAATATCTACTATCAACAGGTAAAATCAACAAAAGACACTAAATTCCCAAAAGAATACATTAAAATATTCTATATAGTTAAAATATTTCACTAGATGCTATTTAATTATTTATAATAGATTAATTTGTCTCTTATGCTTTCCAATTGTTTACTCATGCTCAATAGAACTATGCATTCTTTTGTTTTGGTAAATTTCCTCCAAATTCATCAACTTTCCTCATATGAAATTCCGAACCTTTTCAACTGTTTGCAGTGTCCAGACACACTATGACCTATTCATTACCTTAGATGACATCAAGTTGACAGACCACAGGAGTCTGCTACTGTGCCCAGTAGAATTGATGACGGCACTCATTGCAACTGGGGGCTTTGAGTGTGCAATGGTTGTTAAGATAAACAAAAAATGTTACTGCCAAGAGAATCGGCCCAGCCGAGCTGTAGATGGATGTTATTATTTTTACGAAGAAGGACTCTGATGATAAAACAGGCTTGACCCTGTTAGTGGGAGCTCCATAAATCTTTCTTGGCTGAAGGTTCCTGGCCGTGGAGGTTGGAGGGCGGACAAAAGAATCAAAAGATCCAGGATGTACTGTACATTTGAGGATTGCCTTTGGGACTCTGCAATAATACAACAATAGCCAAGACTGCAAGACGAGCCCTAGTTCCTGCTTGCTTTAAACTGCTTCTAATAACAGTTTTCATTTCAGATTCTTCTTTCTTTTTTGAATTAAAGGAGCATTTTAAAGTAATACCGGTTTTCACTGACTTTTTTTCCCCAATGAAAATCTCCCATGACTCCACAATTTAATAATAAGTATTAGTTATTTTCTTATTTTGTGTCAGTCACAAAGTAATCTTGCTCACTTATGTTGAATATATTCAAGAAATGTTTCTAAATTCAAACACAATCATTAAAATTAGATTGTCTACCTTATAATAAATAGTAATCTTGGTTTGAATAGATATTTGAAATCTGTGGTATATTTTTATAAACTATCAACAACTACAAATGAAAGGAAAGATAATTATTATGTTTTACTTAACTATTTTCAAAATTATTCTTTTAATAAAAATCATTCATATAACATCTAAACATACTGTTTATTATATTGAGTCATTCTTTACTGTTGGATTTTTAAAAAGGAAGAATTAAGTGTGAAATATATTTATTTTTTATATATAATAGGAAAAGGATATATTTTATTTGCCTATTTGGGGGAATATATTTTATATTAAAATTTTAAGTGATAAAAACTAATTTTTGAGAATTAAATTCAATAGTTTAGTTTAATTTTATTATTGTATTAAATGTTATTAGGTATTTCATAAGACTAAATATATGATTTTTAGTGATTTTATAAGTTTAGATCATATTTAGTAATTTGTCATGCTTTGCCAAATAGATTATATAATTTTGATGTATGACACAAGATAATATAAACAATGTCTTACTTAAATGTATTGAAACAGCTAAAATTTCCTTAAATATTATCTTAAAGATAGACAAAAAGTCCTTTAAATATACATTTCTGGAAAACGAAGTGAAATAAATATTTTTCTCTGTTTTCAGTAGGGTATTTTAATCTAGGCAAGCATTAAAAATGATTAAGAATCAAGACTTTTGAAAAACAACTTATCAAAAAATAGTTTCAAAGAACATCTTTAATAACTCCACAGTTTAACAGAGTCTCTATAATTATAATGTTTTAAATAAATCTTTTGTCCATTATAAAACTAAAATTTAGATTAAGTAGCTTTTCTTAATTTTTATTTTGACCAAAGTGGATTACAAATCTTTCACAGTGATTTTTTAGGTCCATAGTGATATTGAATCAGGGGCATTCCCACCACCAATGTTGTTCTCCCTTCACCCCTGTAGCTTTTAGGAAATTATGTACAGTTGTGTTCAATGTTTCAATGAATGTGTTTGTTTATGCTTGCTTTCTGCTTATGAACTAGCAGAAAATAACATGCTACTACTAACTTCCTTTCATAGAAAAGGGCATTCTAAATAAATCTTGGTAAAGCTAAATGTACATTACTAAAGTCACAAACCAAAGCATTGAAGAAATGAACAACACTTATTTTTTCTCTTTGGGCCACACCTGATGACGCTCAGAGGTTACTCCTGGCTATGCACTCAGAAATTTCCCCTGGCTTGGGGAGCCATATGGGATGCTAGAGGATTGAACAGTGGTTCTTCCTAGGTTAGCATGTGCAAGGCAAACACCCTACCACTTGTGTCAGCGCTCAGGCCCCAAATAAATATTACTTATCTCTTTATTTAAAAAAAATTTAAATGCATTAGATGCACTAGAAAACTTAGGTTATATTTCCCAGGTCTTTTCTGCTCATATTTCAGATGAAAATATATTTTAATTTTAAAAGTATCCCAAGAACATACAATATTTATTCATATTTTTCAAGGTCCTAAATTTAATTTTAAATTAAACTAATTTTTGGAGGCCGGGCGGTAGCGCTGAAGGTAAGGTGCCTGCGCTAACCTAGAACGGACCGCGGTTCCCCATATGGTCCCCCGTGCCTGCCAGGAGCGACTTCTGAGCGAATAGCCAGGAGTAACCCCTGAGCGTCGCCGGGTGTGACCCAAAAACAAAAAAAAAAAAAAAAAACTAATTTTAATTAGTTACGTAGACTATATACATCTGTATATGTTTCCCCCTTCATGATTTCTGAGAATATTTATAAGATAAATTAAATATAAAATAAAATATGTCCTTAAAAATGTTTAAATAAAATATCAAAAGATATTTCTGGGGTGTGTGTTGGATTGGGCTACAATCATCACTTTCCCCTAGTTCTGAGTTTAGGAATGTTGTTGCGGGTGCTTGGAGTACATTTTACCCCCATACTATCTCTCTAAATCCAAACATGCAAATTAATAGGTTAAAAGGTTTGTTTTTGTTTGTTTGTTTGTTTGATTTTTTTACTTTTTGGGCCATACCCTGTGACACTTAGGAGTTACTCTTGGCTATGCTCTTAGAAATCATTCCTGGCTCGAGGGACCATATGGGATGCCAAGGATCAAACCAAGGTGTATCCTGATTAGCCCTGAGCAAGACAATCACAATACCACTGTACTATGACTTCAGCCCCTGAAAAATATATATTTTTTTAATAATTTAGGAGGAGAGAATGGACTTGTTTGCTTAGAACATTTGCCATTTTCAGATATGCATAGTTAAACAAATTGACTGTTATACATATTTGGTATGTAATTTTTTTATTTGATTAAATATACATAAACTTGTGCCGTATAGAACTTGCTATATAAACAGTACTGATATATTAAATGGATATAAAAATCACTAACAAAGTATAATTATAATATTTATTCTTACTAATTTTAATACCTCAGTTTAAATTATTCATTTCTCCTATGAATCAAATTTGCCACCAGTGGTTAAAAATAGGCTCTGCTTGTTTATTCTAACTTAGAACTAATTTCTCACCCCTTCCGTGTGTGTGTGTGTGTGTGTGTGTGTGTGTGTGTGTGTGTGTGTGTGTGTGTGTGTGTGATTCTCAGGGACCACTCCTGGCTATGCACTCAGAAATCGCTCCTGGCTAAAGTATCATATGGGATGCTGGGGGATTGAACCAAGTTCAGTCATAGATTGGTCATGTGCAAGGCAAACCCCACTGTTGTGCTATCACTCAGCCCCTCCCCTCTTCTATATTTTAAACTATTTTGTTTAATATTTAAATGGTTTATTACAGTGCATTTTAATTTTCTTCCATCATAGTGAAACATAGTGTTTTCTGTTGAAAATATATGTGGGAAAATGTTAATTTGTCATCATTTAAAATATAATGAAAACTATCTATGAGGTAAACAATTTTTAAATAATTTTAATTGTTTTATTTACCAGTGACTTTTAATTTTTATAATTTTAATTTTTTATCCATTTTTATATAAATTCTTTATTTAAGCACCATGATTACAAGCGTAATTGTAGTTGGGTTTCAATCATAATTCACTCCAGTTCCTCAGTACAATTTGTTCCTAGGACTTCCATGTAAAATGGAAGGGGACAGTGAAGTCTTATTTTTGTCAATAAATAGCACAGTAAAAGAAGATCTTGACGGGACCAGAGAGTTCTGATTTTTGTCAATAAATAGCACAATAAAAGAAGATCTCGACAGGACCAGAGAGATAGCATGGAGGTAAGCCTTTTGCCTTTCATGCAGAAGGACGGTGATTCTAATTCCGGCATCCCATATGTTCCCCTAAGCCTGCCAGGGGCAATTTCTGAGCATGGACCCAAGCGTAACCCCTGAGCGCTGCCGGGTATGACCCAAAAACCAAAAGAAAAAAAAATCATGCCTTAGTGGTTCTCTCTTTTGGAGTCATTTACCTATATTTTTGGAAGCAGACCTGATTTCTCTAAAATAAGTAGCCTAAAGCAAAACATTTTGCCTGCATTTTTTTTCAATTTTATCCCTCATCAAACTTATGTACTGTGACATATTGTAATTAATTTTTCATAATATGGCTTACATTTCCATTAATTAATGTCAGCATTATTTTTTGTCAACCACAGTATTTTACTCTCTAATTGTATTTAGATTTTCATTGTTACAGAATTTAGGTTGTTTCTAATTTTCATAGGAAGAGTTATTAAAAAATCAAAATCCTTTTTTTTTTTTTGCTGCCACGCTCAAGCTCTCCGTGTTTGCCTTTGAACATCCTAGGTGGTGTCACCTTCCACAGCTTAAGTTTTTCACTTTCAGGGGAAATGTTTTCCATTAACTTGAGTGCACAGTTTGAACTGTGTATTCAGCCACATGAATTTCTAGAAATAATATTCTGCCTTAGTCATCCCAAATATACCCATGTACATTTTGATCTGTGTATGGGACACATAATTTTCTAGAAATAATATTCTGTCTTCTTCATCCCAATTTCACTACTGACTGACTGAAGATTTTGTGTTGTTCATGCTCTGGGACCACTTGGGGATAGTCTAGAAATTCTAGCAGCACATCCATTTATAGATGGAAGATGGTTGTATTATGTGAAGTTTGATTAGTAAGAATTCAGTTTGTTGCTGAAAGGCATGCTGAACAACAGCAGCAGCAACAACAGCAAAAATGATTGATTAAAATCATATTAATCTTATATGAAATCCAAGCATTTGGGATGGAGACTACAATCAGGGTGTGGAGTAAAAGATTAGTGTGGAGTCTTTACTACCCATTCATGCAATTTAGCAATTTGAGCATCTCTCTGAACGCTAAATATTTCTTAACCCCATGAAATAGAAATGGTATAAATTACTTTAAAAACTTTATTGATCTTAATTTAAAATGACAATAAAGTTGATTCTGTAATTCACAAATGGCCTTAAGAAGATTTCATACTCAGATTTCCATTCGAGATCTATTTGTAAAAAGACATATTGATGCAAGGAAATAAAACAAACTTCCCAGAGATGGTAGTTTATAAATCAAATAAAAGAAAAAAATATTGTTCATTCTTGATTGGAAGAACAGTAGGAAGAAATGGAAGAAATAATACACCCCTGGTAATGATCAAGAGGGCACTATGTAGTGTGTGAAGTCTATCATTTGTCATTTGCATTTCTTTCAAGGCTACCATCAATCTCCATCAGACCCCAATTTCTCACATACCTCCCCATCAAAGTAAGTTAAATATCTTTGATACACTTTAAGAAATGAGGTACAATGCACACTTGTTAACACTGAGTGCGGTTTCCTGACCACCAAAGTACAAACTACCCTAGAGACCTGGACTGAAAATAAGAAATTAATGATGCTTGCTAAAAGCTCATGACCGGCCACAGATACTGTGCAATTTGGGCTTCTTATTTTTTTTTCTATCTTATAAAATGCCATTCCTAACTACAGTGTCTTTTTCTAGGTCTCTCATCATTTCCTTCTTGGCTCTATTACTCATCTCTGAATTTTACATCTGTGAAATATTTTATCTGAATTTAATCTCTCTAAACTCTTATACTTTATGAATATGATTTAATTTGTAAAAATTAGAATTCTTGTCAGTATTATATAATCTAGATTTAAAAGATTCAGGTAACTTTCGCTCAGAAGTTGCTCCTGGCAGGCACGGGGGACCATAAGGGGAGCCGAACCGTGGTCCGTCCTAGGTTAGCGCAGGCACCTTATCTCCAGCGCCACCGCCTGGCCCCAGAATCAGGTAACCTTTTAATGGGATGTTCCTCAAGAAATTTTAGCTATGCAATGTTTTTTCCTTCTTTACTACTCTTAAACATGCCATACTTCAGTTTTGTTTGTGGTTTCATGGTATGTATTTTTCTATACCTAGTGATTTAAGAAATATAAGAGTGCACAGAGTTTAGAGGTTTTCATGTTAAGATTTTATTTGTAGGTACTCATTTTTGCTTTAATGTTTTTAATATATCAGCAAAAATTTGTTTAGGAGTCATCCTACAAATATGTTTAGTTCTGTAAGTTTAATGTGATATCATTTTCTATTCCCTCTCTAATATATGCTGTCCTGATGTTGTTTATTATTCAGTTTCATTGGTAGGTATCTTACGCCTTTTTATATAAACATTTATTTTTTGATAAATAAAATTTTTGAATGAACATTTATTTATTAATTTCTTTATTTAAGCACACGGTTACAAAATTGTTCATTGTTGGGTATAAACCACATCATCTTTCACCAATGTCACTCTCCTGTCTTTCTCTCCTTCACTTTCTCCCAATCTTTAGTTTTTATCACTGATTTTCACTATTGTTAATAGAGGGATGCCTAGCCTGTTAGTTTCTACACTTTCAGCAACAAGTTCTTGTGCAGAGTGATCAGATCCAACTACAATTGTCCTAGTAGACCCTTTTCTACTATAGATACATTTTTCGCTCTTTATTGTGAGATATCTACCCTGGGCTGAATCTCCTGACCATTGTCTCTGGGTATTATATCCATACTATCTTTGTTTTTCTTATATCCCACAAATGATTGAGATTATTTTATCTTGTCCATTCACTCTGGCTCATTTCATTCAACATGATAGTTTCTATGTCTAGCCATGTGAAAGCAAATTTTATGACTTCATTTTTACTAATGGTTGCATAGTTATCCATATTGTAGATATGCCACCATTTAACTCAGCTGTTTGTCAGGCATCTGGGTTGTATTCAAATTCTGGCTATTGTAAATAGTGTTGCACTAAATATAGGAGTGTCTAGGGCATTTTTATATGGTGTTTTTTTTTTGTTCCTGGGGTATATCTCTAGGACTAATATTGCTGGGTCATATGGAAGTTCAAAATTATAAAGTCTCTATGACAAAATTTTCCTCAGATCTTATTTAAATTTTTCTTTTAAGTTCTAGAAGTTTGTATAATTAGACTGGTCTTTTCAGTAGTTGTGTTTGTTATTAGATTCCTTTTATTTTTTGTACTCTCATTAACTTTTTCCATTTCCTGGTCTGCCTTATATATTTTTTGCCCTTCTAAAATTTTGTCACAAAATGAAAAGGGGTTCTGATTTTCAGATGTTTTCCTCTTTCATATTCATTAATGTTTTCTAATGTCTAGTAATGCATAGTAAATGATTATGTGAAACAACTCATTATTGCTTTCTATAGGTAACTAAATCTATTCAAATAAAAGATAACTATATTCAAAATATATTAAAATAAAAATAAGCATATTGAGAGGACAGCGTGGTGACACCAAGCAGTAGGGTTCTTACCTTGCATGCACTAACCTAGGATGGACTGCAGTTCCATCCCCTGGTGTCCCATATGGTCCCTCAAACCAGGAGCAATTTCTGAGCACATAGCCAGGAGAAACCCCTGAGAGTCATGGGGTGTGATCCAAAAAAAAAAAAAAAAGATATATTGACTCAAATACAATTCTACATGAGTAATTGTATACTTAACTTTTCAGACTCACATTCACTTAAACATTAAACTCTAATTTGCTAATTTGTCTGATATAACAAGGTAAAAATGACAGTCCACGATCATGTTTCTGTTACTTATCTCAACTGATGAGCAGCATTGTGCTTTAGGGTTTTAGGGTACCACATTTCAGATCAAGGTGGCATAATGGGCATGTATTCTTCAAAACCTAAATCATTACCTTGAAAAGCAAAGAGAAGGTCTTGATTAAGTCAAAATAATTGCTTTAGATCTGATCCAATCTAAACAGCTTTTACTTTAATATAAATAACAGACTCTCTGGCTGGCTCTGGAGTGAGAACAGAAACAAGATCAGCGATGACAACACATGACATGTCTGGTGTCTGAGGTTCTCCTCATCTGTGTGGTGTTCTGTTCAGCTCAACAAATTCCACAGGATTTTGCACCCCATTGACTGTTCAAGTGACAAGATCTGATGTCTGTCAGCAGACAGGAATGTCAGGGCCATGTTGTATGCATGTGGTGGACTCAATCTCCTGGTTTTTGTAAAGTGCATTAGCTGGTCTGCTTCAGTGATCACTTTACAGTGTGACCCACAGTGAGTTTGAAAAGAAAAAAAAAGAAGTGAAACATTTCCCTTTTCCTTCAGTATACTCTGAAAGATATTTGAGAGATGTAGTCTTTCTTCTTGGAAAAAGTCTCTGAGCATATCAGACCGTCTCATTTTATAGACAAGGGCCTTGAAGACTGGTGAGATGAAATGACATTCTCAAGATTACATATCACATTAGGAATGCATTAGGTGCATTGAGTCAACCCCTTCTCATTTTTTACCCAAGACTTTCTTGCTTTTACAAATCATACTACAACTATATTTATTACATTACTATGAATAAATGACTATAAAATATTTTAGTTATCTTTACTCAGGAATACATGATAACTGGTGAAATGTTAAACTGTTCACTGGAGATTATACATTCCTCAAATATGAACAGAAGATAGATAAATTATTTTTTTAAATTTTACTATGTTGGAATTCCATACAGATAAGAAATGTGTTTGGTTATCCTGAGACCTAATAATCAGTTTATTGGTACATAATATCTACTATGTATTTTTTTGTAAAATTTGACAGGATATCATATTCATTGAGGATGATGTGATCATACCTTTACTTATTTTCTATGTTTTTTATTTATCATATAGATTTTCAGTAAAAATTCTTGTGAAAGTAATAGAATTATTTTGATGAGATGATGTAATTTGTTTTGGGTTATTCTTTTGAGGTGATTCATATATGTAGTCCTTATTTATATATAATCCTTCTGAAAGAAGGTCTATACTGTTTGAGAGGCTTCCTTTTTTCTTCCTTCCTTCCTTCCTTCCTTCCTTCCTTCCTTCCTTCCTTCCTTCCTTCC